>VNJS01015742.1:0-25355 GCA_008042575.1 Drosophila watanabei
AGCATAACTCAAAATGTAGATTACCTATCGTCATGTTTATTTCTTTAAACGATAGATACATTCATTACCTATAAAATAAGCTGAAAAACTTGGGTTTAGGCTTGCACAGGTAAATCGCTACCTTCCAGGTGTCCTTTTTTTTTACTTTTCTCTGGCTAAAGTAGTCTATATTTTCTGAAGCCGATGGAAGCCACTGAGTACACTATAAATACGCCTTTTTTGGATATTTTTTGGACCAAAATCAACAACTGACAACTGACAACTCCATAGCACCCATTAGTCGAGTGTCTATGTTCTCCACGCGTATTTCCCATGCGTCTGAGGTTTCCAAAGAAAAACTCTTTGCCAAAAGCCATGCGACCGACTTGCAACCTAGACGTACCCAAGGTAATCAGTCCTACCGTTGCCGAGACTGCGGCGGAATCCACCCGCTTCGGAAATGCCAACAATCCCTCCGGTTCACTGCTGAGAAGAGACTCCACGCGGTTCTCTCCAACAGCTACTGCTCAAACTGTTTGGCCCACGAACATTTCAAGGGAACTTGCCGCAGTGGTGACCGATGCAAGACGTGCAATCGGCAGCACCAAACGCTCCTACAAATGCACGAAAATCTAGTGCACGTACACCGTTCGCCTCATCGAGCGCCTCCGTACTTCTAGTTCGCACGTTATAGTCCATCTCTCTTCCTCACTCTTATGTTTTACTTTTCATCTAGATCCGTCATCAGATGTCTTCACTTCCATACGGCTACGATCGTCCGGGAAAGCAGACGTACTCGAGGTACTTAGTCCTCCCAAAGCCGAGTCTGCTACGGTATCCCTTCGCTACGGAAGCATCGGCCTCCTAGGAGCAACTACCGAATCTCCATGTTCAGTGCTGTACCCGGTTCCGCCAACCTACTGCCCTTCTCGCCACTTCCCCGTCACTCCACGGCACTCGTCAGCTGCTCCTTGGCCTTCGTCAGCCTCTCCACGGTACCCTTCAGCATCCTATGGCTCTCCTCATCGCTCCAGCGTCGCAGAATCTACGTACTCCGGATAAAGGGTTTTGTTGCAATCCGAGTGATTGCAAGGGGGGGCGGATTGTTCACGCCAGGAGGCGGCACCTGTAGCCCCTTTGCCCACCAAGCTTCCAAAAAGCTCGCCCGCTCTTTCGCTCTCGTCCGCCCGCTGCATTGTCATATTTCCGAACTCCATACGCTGGCTGTTGAGCTAACCGTCGCTCGCCCGCTCTCCGCTTCTCAGCACAACAGAACACCGCTAGCGGTTACTAAGCTCTCTACCTCGCAGTTCTATCGCTCTCGGTCGGGCGCACGGCCCTTCGGCTAAGCTATGGGCCTCTGCGCTGGTCGATCTTCGCATCGCGAAGCGAACTTCGGCACCGCTCGCCTCCTTGAATCTCCCGCTCTCGGTCTATTATTGGAGTATAGAGGGCGGGAGCTCGGCTCTACTTCTAAGCATAACTTAGTTCCACGTATGCAGCTGAATAAAGCTGAAGTTACGTAAACAAACAGTGAAGTTATTATTTTTTTAAACAAATTTACGGAACGTTTGTCCGATCTCTCCCGTCCCGACATATGTACGAGTGAGAGTATATAGAATACTATCTAGAAAGTTTCATTCAGATAGCTTCAAAACTGAGGGACAAGTTTGCGTAGAAACGGACAGACAGACAGACAGACAGACGGAAAGACGGACAGACGGACATGGCTAGATCGACTCGGCTCTTGATGCTGATCAAGTGTATATATTACTTATATATTACTTTATATATATTACTTTATAGGGTCGGAGATGACTCCTTCACTGCGTTGCAAGCTTCTGACTGAAATTATAATACCATGCTAGGGTATAAAGATAAATAACAGATATTAAGTCCTGTACAAAATTTATTTGTTACTACCTGTCATAGCCATTGATTAAAATGCTATTTGATTTTTTAAAATAAAATTATCGATACTGAATGAATCTAAATAGCCAGCGGACCACTTTTGTGGTACACTTTTGAGTGTATTTGAAAGCTTCGTAACTTCTTTAATTTGAATACTTTTGAAGTTAACAAAAATAAATAATGATTATATGGTTAGCAATTAAATGGTCTATCTTTTAATCGAGTGGTGACACAAATTTTCAATAAACGGCTATAACACGGCATGACCCCATTAAGAAAAATCCGTGGCTTTACTCTCCATGCTCCAAATATGACCGATAAAGTCAAGTGTCGAGTCCAGGTGGACGCCCAAATCATCAACTAGATTCATTCTTTCCAAAGAGCATTATTCAGATCCGTTAGTAAATACGCCTCGCTGCAACGTCCTGGCAGGCCGATCGAACCGATATACCGTGAACACAGCTGGAAAAACTTCAGTTCTAACTATCTCCTGCTTTAACCAAGTTTCTTTTAACACAATAACCTGGAAGGAAATAAGATAGACTATGAGAACATTTATTAAGCTTACTATGTGAGCTTCTTGCATTCTAATAGGAAGTACTAAGCAAGTTGATTAGTTTTCTTAATACGTAGATTAAACAGCTAATCGGGCCTAGGAAGATTTACTCCTACCGTTGGCCTTTTAATTTTCTTCGCTTAGTACTCATTGACAACAACATGCTCTGGCCGTAATTGAGAAGAGTATTTTTTGTCAAAGAGTTCGTTTTTGGACATTTATTTTATTTTAAAAGAAGGAATGTCCCTAGCATAAGAATATTCGAGTTTTTTTTTATAATGTAAAATGTAATTTTCCTCCACATTTACCGATCGTTTGTATGGCAGCTATATGATACAGTCGTCCGATTCTTATGAAATTTACAACAAAATTCTGAAAAAAAATCTTAAATACTAGTATCTTAAAGTAGAAAATGGTATGTTGAAAACTGACAAAGATATAATTTTTTTTCTACAAATTTCCCGACCGTTCCTATGGCAGCTATATGATATAGTAGTCAGATTTTTATAAAATTAAATCCAAAAATCTAAAACAATATAAAAAGCTCATAACCGAGATCAAGATATGTTAAACAAGAAAGGAAGCTAACTTCGGCACACCGAAGTTGGTATACCCTTGCAGATTCCAATTGTATAAATTATAATCTATCCCAATATAGTATAATATGAATTACTTTCATATTCATACAATTTTTACAGTTTTACATTTTTTTTTTATTTTTTACATTTTTACATGTAAAAGTAAAATGTAATTTCTCTCCACATTTACCGATCGTTTGTTTGGCAGCTATATGATATAGTCGTCCGATTCTTATGAAATTTACAACAAAATTCTAAAAAAAATATGAAATACTAGTATCTAAAAGTAGAACAAATTATATTGAAAACTGACAAAGCTATTATTTTTTTTCTGAACATTTTACGTCCGTTTCTATGACAGCTATATGATATAGTAGTCCGATTTTTATAAAATTAAATCCAAAAATCTGAAACAGTATAGAAAGCCCATAACCGAGAGTTGATCATATGTTAAAAAAAAGTGAAGTTATAATTTTTTTTCAACAAATTTACGAATCGTTTGTATGGCAGCGATATGATATAGTCGTCCGATTCTTATGACATTTACAACAAAATTCTAAAAAATATATGAAATACTAAAAGTAGAAGAAAATATGTTGAAAACTGACAAAGTTATAATTTTTTTCTAAAAATTTTCCCGACCGTCCCTATGGCAGCTATATGATATAGTAGTCCGATTTTTATAAAATTAAATCCAACAATTTGAAACAATATATAAAGCTTATAACCAAGAGTTGATTAATTTGTTTAAAAACAGTCAAGTTATAATTTTTTTTCTACAAATTTACGGATCGTTTGTATGGCGTTCCGACATATATACGAGTGAGAGTTTATAGATGACTATCTAACTGTGGGACTAGTTTAATTGTTAATTGTTTATTGTTATATTTCTAAAGCCATGTAGATAATAAAATAAGAAGCACAATAAAAAAAATCTTCGGTGAATATGCATACAACAGTTTAGCTTTCAGAATAAATAGAACATATTGATTCACTGAAAATCGATTTATTTCCAGCTCTAAAAACATGTCAAGATTATACAATTTTCATTTTATTCTATTGATAAAATATGAAGAACAATAATAATAAAAATCTTCCATGAATATGCAATAAATTTTAATTTGTAGAACATTAAAACACAAATTTTTGATAGAAAGTATTTTTGACTTTAATCGATTTTAATTTGTTAGAAAAAATCTATTTAATGAAAATCGATTTTTTTCCAGGTCTGTTAGACACGGGCCATGGTTAAGCTCTTGCTAGCTGATCATAATAAGGGTAGAGTAGTCGAGCAAGGTTTTTGCAGCCGATCCCATTCAGGGTAGCAAACCCTGGCATGGAATTAGGCAGAATCCTCAGGAGGTCAACGTAAGCAAGGACTTAGAACAGTCAGCAACGAAAACATAGACCCCCACCAGATACCAACAAAGCGACTATTCGCGCACTCGGACACAAAGTCATATTAATAAACTTAAATATAAATTTAATTGCTTTCTTTTCACTTGGTATTTTTGAAACACAAGGGGCCGGATCTATGTAAATTTCTGTACAATCGCCGACCCCGTCGAGCAGTGCAACCTGCTACAAATTTTATTTTATCATTTGAGGTTCGATTTGTGGAGAGGAGGGAAACAAATATCTGTTTCGTAGGTGTTTCTCCGGGCCCCAGTCACCTTTGGCGGATAAGAGATCGGTACTCCCCAGGGAATGCAATCGATTTCCGAGCTCATGGATAGGATCCTGAGGTCAAGCGCTGGCCGAGGGAGCCAGCTGTTGAGAGCCCGCAGGTGGCATTTGAGATAAAAAACCGCGTTTTTACACTATGTGGTTAAAAAAAAAAAAAAAAACAAACTCCGGCAGCAAAAACTAAATTGTAAAATTAAATAGAATTAAAAAAAAAAAAAAACATATGCACTTTTTAAGTGATTTTATTAACAACAAACAGATAATATGAATGTAAACCCAATTGTTTTTATCAAAGAAACACGACAGTCCACTTTAAAAGCTTTCCTTAAGTTGACGAACCTTTTTTTTAGTAGTGTGTCAGAACAATGTTTCTGAGAAATTTAGAACCTCTGCATATATGTATGTCAAGTTCCATAAAGATTTTTATGATTCATACGACAAATAAAGAGCTGTCAAGCCGATGCAATTAATCAAAATACAAGCCATTCTTAGGTATGCTCAGAAGCCGGCAAAAGACGATATCTGATTCTATTAGGCGCGCTCTAAAAGTGGTTTGAGAGACTGAAAAGAAAGACAAGTCTCACTGCACGCGCCATAGATTCATCGAAGTCACAATTTTTATATTTCTTACATCCTACCTCTTACATTCTACCTTCTATTCATTTTTATAGCATTTCTTTTAGGACCAGAAGTCCTCATTGTTATTTTTTCATTTAATTTAAGCTAAGAAACCAATAAAAATTGGTTAGCTATTCTTTTGAGGCGGGATACGAATGTCAGACAGAGCTCCCTATAGCGGTCATCCTATGTGATGATCAAAAATTCAAAATTTTTTTTCAATTAATATTATTTATAACTTATGTACACTATGTGGTTAAAAGGATTTTTTCATATTCGATGCCATTAGAAAGTTAAAGCGCTGATAAGGAATGCCGTACAGTGCAGCTTACTCCTGGATTGATTATTTCTTTTGCGTTTTTCTCGAAACTGTGTTATTTAAACTCATCTCCATAATATCTCAAAAACGGCTGGACCGAATGACTTAAAAATTGTAAGGAATTTAAAATACATAAAAATATAATATAAACTTATATTTTTTTTTTTAACAAAGAACAAAAAAAAACCCAAAATTTTTAATTTTTTCAAATGTCTACCAAAAATCAAAATTTTTGTATATTTTTTTGATTGTAGTTCATTCCATGTAAGACTAAATTACAGATTAAAACGCCGTTAAGTATTTTGGTTTCCGATAAACCAATCGACCGGAATCGTGGAGACCGAGTACCTTTTTTCAAGATTCAGAACGCTGTTACTTGAGTTCTCCTCAATATTTTTAGCCGAAAATTAATATTCATATCGCAAAATATATGTATATATAAGTGATTAAACAACTTAAGGCTGGACGAAGAAAAAAAATTCAAAAAAAGAATCCCCCCAAAAACAGGACGTCACATAAGATGACCCCTTAATGCGAACTAGTTCAGCGATTGCAACACTCTGCCGAAGTGCGATCGCTGACTTTTATTCATCCTCTCTCTCATTTATTTTGACCTTCGCCGAGAGTGGACGCGTGCCCTATCGTCCCAATGATACGCTGCACACATACACACCTCGTGTCATTCGGAGCTCCAATGCCGGAGAAAACCTGTGCCAATTGGACTCCCAAGGAACCCTGTGTGGGGCGGTAACAAAGTGAAACCACTGGAAACAAAAACGAAAGAAAATAGAGGTCCCGCCTCGGACCCGCCTGGACGCAGGCATCATAGCTAGGTAAGAGAAATAGTACAGTGAAGTCCTGGCCATGGTCACTATAAGAAAAGGCATGCAGCTTTCAGGCCTGGGAAACTGTTCTAAAAAAGTTAGACGCATCGCAAACGGCAACCTTCTGCTAGAAATGGCGAAGCAAAATGCTTAGAGCGCAGAGTCCATGCGGCCGAGCATAGCGAAGGTGTTTAGAGGTGCGGAGGTTCGAGCCATGTCCGAGGATTTCAAAGTATCCGTGCTTTACATCCGAGTGCTGGAAGCTCTAGCCAAGCATGACATAGTATCTTGAAAGGACCAAGGTCAAAGTACGGAGAACCAGGCCTGGTTATGCTGGGTCTAAAACGGCAGTAAGGGTCACAAAGTCTCCAAGTGCCTTGTTGAAGCAGAAAGCGACGTCTGCACTTTCTCTGGCAAGAAGGAAACGTAGCACCAGGCAAACAGCAAGGGTTGCTCGTCCAGGGGTAGTAGGAGCGGTGCTGACTCTCGAATCGCTTTATGCAATTGATCCAGCTTAACCATAATCACGCAGCTACACAGAACATGTTGATGCAGTCAGTGCGCGACATGAATGCAGAAAAGGCGGTGCTCAGCGAGCCGTACAAGGCTGCTAGCACTCACGAATAGTTTTTGGTCCACTCCTGCAGATTTTTCCGATATCAGATCAGCAAAAGGATCTAATCGCGGAAAAACAGGAAGATTGTGGATATACAGTTGCTATCAGACACCAAGCCTTACTCTGGAGACTTTTAGCAGAGTTATGGACGAGCTCAGCAGTGACATCCGAGGACGAAGCAATGTCGTAGTGGGTTAAGACTTCAACGCGTGGGCTCAGGACTGGGGGTCACACCGAACGAACTCCAGAGGTCGCACCATACTTAAGGCCTTCGCCTTCCTGGATAACTTCTGCTAAATGAGGGCACGAAGCAGACCTAAGAAAGAGCGGGAGTAGGGTCCATAATAGGCCTAACCTACGCAGCAGCGCATAAGCTCGCAAATCCAGGTGAAGCAACAGTGAGATTTATACGGCCAACGACCACAAGGCCATCTAGATCTAGGAGGAGGCGCCCTGGTCATCGCGGGACAGGAGCCGCTAGGTGTTAAAGTGCTAAAAACACAGAAAGCTCGTACCCTTTGAGAGCCGGTTTATCAAACAGGCGGTACGTTAGAAACACCGCAAGACGCAGAAGCATCGCCAGATGGCAGGCCAGGTGGGAAAGCTCGACCAAAGGCCGCTGAACTCTGATCCCGGATATAGGGCAGTGGATACGACGGAAGCACGGCGGGGTAGATTTCTACCTAACGCTGGCGCTCAGCGGACATGGCTGCTTCTGGAACTACACACCTGGCCCTAGCTTAAAAACCCCGCAGACTCCGAGAGTATCCGAAGTGTAGAAGTCCCCGTAGAATCCGAGAAAAAGTAAATGGCATAAACTCAAATTTTGGTGATATAGAGCTGATTTTTGGTGGATATATTTTTATAAAATTTTTAAAACACTTGGTAATTTTTTATTATAGAGTATAGTTTAATACGATTATTTTTCTTCCTGAATGTATTTAAATTTTTTTTCTTTGATTATTGTCAACGAGAAAAGAATACATCTACGGCCAAAGAAAAACACAAGCCCTATGAGCGGCTTTAAGCAAAGAAATAAAATTGATTTTGGTAGAATGTTTGTTCATTGCAGAACACACGGCTATGGCGCAATTGGATTACTTGGGAAACCTTTGCACCTTTGGCTGGCGAAAATCCTCCAACTGAACCCTCCACGAGGGCGCCGGCTGGGCAATGGGCACTGTATTATCCCGGATATCGGGTAATGCACTGTTGCTTGCCCGGTCCGCGGTAATACAGTGTCCTAGCTAAGGCTACGGTTCAATTCCTCCTGCCCAAAAAGCCAGAGGAAATGAACCACTAGCCATGGTTGGAGATGCCTTGGCGGCAGGCATAAAACGCAAGTGGGTGGTACCCCTGAAAATAAACCACACTGGAGGGACCGAAGAAGGAAACCGGGGCTGGGATGTCAGCCCAAACGTCGGTGGAAGGCGTGACCGCTACCACCAGCGGGCACGGCGGGGAGCAATCCCCTTTGCGTGTCGCCAGCGGTTACACCTCTGATGTGACGGGAGCAGGTCATGTCGGTTGCAAAGCTACTGCCACTATAACGACGCAAGGGAAGCTAAGCCGCTCAGGTGCCATAGTCGATACGGACTCGGACCTGGAGAGCGGGCAGCTCTCTAAAGAAGAGGAGGAGAGCCTACTCCGCTCGCCGAAACCAGGCACCAGCTCCCCGCGTAGGGACGGGCCAAAGCGCGAAAGTGAGGGGATGAAGGAAAAGGCGCAGTACAAGGCTGCTCTTCGCATCCAGAGCCGGCTCCAGAAAAAAGCCGCCCTATCCCCAGAGGAGAAGGCAAAGCTTACCTGGGCCGAGGAAAGGATCGCGAAAGGCAGGCTTCACTACGCCAAACTCCCCCATATGACCTCAACGGGCGAATTCGCTAATAAGGTGGAGGAGATGCTTGCCAACAAAAGGCAACGCTCAAATGAGAGTGCCATTATGAACGCACCGGGGAGCAAGCGGCGACGCGGGCCTAAGGATGTAGGCCCTCCCCAGAAAGCGAAGAAGCCCAACACGAAGCCCGCTAAAGTTAGTGAGGTGACCAAACGACACTTTATCGTGGCACTCATTTACAGAAGCGATGAAAACGGCAAGATGCAAGATGCGTGGCTCGTTGAGTAATTGCTTGCACGGATGGAGGAAGATCCCGAAGCTCCCATGCATACTTTTGATGGTGCCGGGTGGCTGAATGGGGTCAAAATCCTGAAGTGCATGGATGACCCGACGGGAAAGTGGCTGACGCAAGCCAGCCCGAACGACCAGCAACTGATCGTGGGTGCAGACGCCAACTCACACCACTGCGTGTGGGGGAGCCCCGACAAAACGACAGAGGTGAGTCACTCTTAGACTTTATACTTACTACTAACCTATCTATAGCAAACGTGGGGGAGGAACAAACCTTCGTAGGTCCCACCTCCTCGAAAGTGCTGGATTTGACACTCGTAAGGGGGCAGGTTACTATGGTATCAGAATGGAGAGTCCTTGAGAGACCATCCTTCTCAGACCATAAGTACATACAGTTCCAGTACGAATTTGAACACTTTCCAAAACCAGCAGTCTTCAGAAACCCCCGGAATACCAATTGGGGAAAGTTCAAGAAGACTATCACGACAAAGCTCTCGGCTTCTCCGGGCAGAGTAAAATTCGCGGAAGCCATAGAAAAGTCCCTAGAGACCCTCTCCATAGAATTACTAGATGCATACCACGCATCATGCCCAATATAGAAAGCAAGAAAGAGGACCAAGCCACCCTGGTGGAATAAAGACCTTTTACTCCGACGCAATAAACAGCACTAATGCCAGCACACTTCCCAGGATGCACTGAAGTGTCCGATGGCAATATGCACCAGGACCTGGCTACTGGAGAAGAGTACCTCCCAAATGATCTAATATCCTCCAGAAGAATCCACTGGGCTATAGACTCCTTTACAGGAATTAAAGCACATGGACTGGATGGAACATTTACATTAGTTCGGCAAGGGACTATTTTATTTGCACTGACGGGCCTTGATAAATATAACTTTTCTGCCGAAGAATACTTTGAGATGGAAAAATATGGATAATACCCAGCCAAACATCGATATAATCAATATTTCTCTACACTCTGCATCCCCTCTGCCTCCTGAGCTTTCGAAAGCTTGATCGCTCTTGCGTGAGAAAAAAAAAATATATATATACATATGTATCCAAGCTCCAGATTTATTTGCACTCCGCTTATTTATCTTGAGCAACGCAATATAATTCGTATTTCTCTTTGGGCGAACATTTGTATACCCTTGCAGGATATTATAATTTTACTCATAAGTTTGCAAAGCAGTAAAGTAGTCATCTCTGACCCTATATATATATTCTTGATCAGCATCAACAGCCGAGTCGATCTAGCCATTTCTGCTATCTGAATGAAACTTTGCAAATAGTCTTCTATATGCTCGAAACGGGCCAGATCGGACGACTATATCATATAGCTGCCATGATGTGTCCTGCATTTCGCCAGTTGGTCAAGTCAATCCAGCACTACTCCATCCAAAAGCTCGCTTTGACAAATTCACCGTTATTTTCCGGTACATCCTCTTCCCAAAATGTCCCGAATCGCTTCTATTCAATACAAAACGCCTAGCTTAACCTAATTTGAAATATAATTTAAGAGTACCTACCACCGTCCATACTCTCCGTGGAATTTGATCTTTAATAGAGAAAAAGCATTTAAACATTTCCATGTCGTCGTCGTTTAAGCTTTTCAAGGCCATTGATATTTGCAACAAATTGAGGTTTTGCTGCTGTACAACAGCCAAAATAGTTGGTAAATGTTCCATTTCAACTCAATTTGGAAAATTTTGACAAAAATCGATGGGATAGTGGTTGCGATTTGATCTGGCTAGCGACATTTAATTCAAAATTTCAAATTTATAAAAGTGGTGATTTTTTTTCGTAAGACAATAATAGATGCTTTAACTAGATTTTTAACGGGGTTTCTTAAAGCTCTACGTTCAGCTGATCATCAGCTGTGAACTGTCAAACACACCATATGATTTAGCAAAGAGCTTTACAACATTTTTTCGTTTTTGTGCGTATAAATACAAGTTCGTAGCAAATTTACACTTTTCACGTTAGTTATTTAAAGTTTTAGATTTTATTAACTTCAAGGTATGTATAACATAAAAAATCAAAGTTTGTGACCAGTGACTAGTGTTTAGATGTGTAGCTTAAAAAACGTAGTGGTAATTAAGTCTATTAGCAAAGAGACTGTATTAGCGTGCACCTGTCGTTCATGGAGGAGAACTTACTAGATTCAATCGGA
Organism: Drosophila watanabei; assembly: GCA_008042575.1. NCBI lineage: Eukaryota > Metazoa > Arthropoda > Insecta > Diptera > Drosophilidae > Drosophila > Drosophila watanabei. Next base: position 11,388 of record VNJS01015742.1, read on the forward strand.
TTCAGTCTAACTCTTTTACTAGCCGAAAGTGAGAATCATTGTGCGTCAAAAATGAGTAAAATGAACTGCTACTTCCTGCTAACCTTTAAACTATGCCACTTTCTAGCCAGCAATGTCAGTAGAAAAACGGAGTATTTTCTTAGTATGGCACGCAGTAGAGATCCCAACGAAGAAGATTTTAGCCATGGATATATGATACTGTTCTCAAAAACCATAGTTATTCTCTGAAGAAGCTGTGCGAGATTGGCAAAACCCTGCGAAATTTTACTAGTAAGCTTATAGTAAAGCGTAGAGAGTGTGGCAGAAATAAAGCCTTTTTCGAAAACAAATACAAGGAATGGCTAGATACGCCGATAGTATTGTATGAAAAACCATCATCCGAAAATGTTGGACGTCCACAAAAATATGTTTCGGTTTGTCAAATTGTCAGGCATATCTAAAGATGTCCCAACAGATGCATTGTTGGTAGCGGCAAGCTGCAGCTTGTATAAAACTGGAAAACGCAGTGCTGTGCAGGTGGTGCCAATGCTAAACGCCACACACTGGGGCATTCTGCCGAAAGTCGTTGCAAAAATCACTTTTTGACTTGTTGAAATGAGCCAAACGAATGATACCATTTAATTGAAAATTGATTCTATTTTTTAAATGTGAAAACTAAAAAATTTAACGATTTTTTGTGGAATTTATAGAGACGCGCAAAGTTGACACAATTTTGAAAAAAAAAAAAAAATGTGCGAAAAACTTAGTATGTAGGGCAAATTTGACTATCAATATTTAAGTAACTATAATGGTAGTGTAGTTAATGTAATTTTTCCCTAATTTTCTGATATAATGCCAATAATTTTGTGTCATCAGAAAATTTAATTTGAAATTTCAGATTTTTGTAGAATTTTTTTGAAATGACACCTATTTTTTCCATATTTTTAAACAGAACATAGACTTCTAACTACGATGCCAGCGCGTGCCACCTTTCTTGACGACATCAAAAAATGTCTTAAATATTTCTTAATTAATTAAAAAAAAGTTTTCATGCTACATTTTTGCGCATTGTGAGATATTTGAAGATTTGCCAAGTTAACTCTGCGTTTTCATCAGCCCCCTAAGATACTTTTTCTTATTGATTTCATGTTTGCTTTTTTTTAACGTAACTATAGTTTTATTAAAAACAAGAGTGATTTTGCCAAAAATCGTAATAAATTTATTAGTTTACATTATTCAACGGCTTCTACTTCAATGTTTTGATTATTTACGTCGTCCTCAACGTTCTCAAATAGAATCACCATATCGGGCGAGTAAGTTATATTTAATTCCGGCATAGCTCGGACATGTCTCATAGAGGAAATTTTTGGATCCGATGATACCAGCAGCATATTAAAAAACTTCTTCATTTTGTCGAGACCTTGAAATTTTGCACGTATTTGAGTATCTGTACCTTTTATTATCTTTATTTTTAGCTTCCTGTGCCTCTTCAGATAGCTCGCCAATTGGTAGACACTGATACTCCAGGATATTTTCGCCGTGATCCAGCTCCTTGTGCACCGTTGGTGTTAACAATTTATTTGGGTATTTCTCCTTAAGAATGATGGATATCTCCGCAGCATACTTGCCAAACTTTTTGGGATAAATTTTTTCTGTGCCGCATAGCACACTTAACAAAACGTTGATGTAACTTCAAAGTTGCTTTAGAATTTTCTGGACGTATTTCCGTCATCGGTATTTGTTATTTTTATTTTAAAGTTGGAAGTTTTTAAATTTTGTGTTTGACCCTCTTATGTGCCCATTTCTGGTGGGCGTGGCAAGTCCATTTTTGCACCAAAAAATTCTGTGGGTATCTACTTTACAATGGTAAAGGTTTCAAAAAATTAGAAAATTTATTTCAAAAGTTATGATTTTTGCAACGTGTTTAGGCAGAATGCCCCACTGTGCGCCGATGAAGAGTTTAGCGGTAAGATAATGAAAACTATGTCTTCCCCTCAGTGTCTACCTTCAAATTTTTTTGATGAAAAAGCACTGGCTCTATTCGTAGATGTTGGACATAGCAAGTACATATGGAATTTGCCAAAGAGAGTCGCCAAAGGACAAAAAGCCTCTACATAGTCACAACTGCGTTTTGCGAAAAAAAGACTATCCTTGCGTGTTTTTTTTTTTTATTAAATTTGTTTTATCCTTTTCTAGGTTATTTTTATATAGGAATATAAAAAAAAAAAATTATAAAATTAAAAACAAAATGTTCATTAAAAAAGTTTTCTTTATTTAAAATTTTTTTTATTCTTAAAAAATTGTATGATTTTCCGATTGAAGATATCTTTTATATTTTATTAGTTTTTAATTAAATGCCGCTGGCGGGGCCCAATCGCCCACTGTGAGATGTACTGATTGGGAAGACACTATAATTTATCCGTATCATACAAATACATATCTGTATGTACATTCGTCCGTACATAAATTTATAAAACGGTCTCGACTTATGCATACTTTGGAGCGCTTTGACTCCGCGAAAAATTCTCTACAATTAAAAAAAGTAATTCCAGTGTATTTTTGTGCTAAAAGAATCATGATATATTGGCGAAATAGTGTGCGTATTTTTTATTCGTAAACTTTCTGTTTCGGCAAATTTTCAACGCTGCTCCGATATTTTTTGTTTCGTTTTTTTTCTCACATAAGTGGAGTAAAAATACTCCATCTCAAAATACACCTCACTTATCGAAGTTCTTCTGTGCCATCCATATATTCTCACACATACGTATATAAATTATTTTCGAACATTTTTTTTTTAACAAAGATAAACAATTTTCCGCCTTCTATAAAAGAAGTCACAAATATATATATTTTAAAGCCAAATACATAAATACCCTCTTGTTTATTTTTCTCAATCAATTAAATCTCATTCCAAAAATAAAATATAAAAGATATAAAATTACAAAGAAATAAATACATATATGTATGTATCCATATGGCAACTTAGCAGCAGCAGCGACTGCGCTGTTTTTATCTTGTTGCTTTATTCTCTTGGCGCGCTGTCTTCGCCCTCACATTTACATACATATACATTTAAGATAACTTGATATTATCTAGTTTTTATTTAATGAGTTTATATGTTATAGGTTAATACAAAGTGCTTATTATAACTGATGTAAGCAATAGATCGAAAACTTCTTTAACGCAACTTCGCAACTTATTGGCAACTTTTCGGCTGATTGCCAAATGACTTCGCAACTTTACGTATTTTTCCTGACCCCTTCTACTTTTCAGTGACGGACCTTCTGCGTAACTCTTCTAGACACGACTGCAGTCGATATAGGCTGTCAACTGATGCCCTTAACTCCACTTTACATACATTACATTGCTGGCCGAGCAATCCAGCGAACATTTTTTGCAACTTAGCGTGTGTGTGCGCTGGACTACCTTCAGCAGCGGCAGTGCTTTTTATCTTTTCGTCCGCTGCCGTTACATACATACATACATATAAGAGCCTTGAATTGCCAACAGCGTAACCCAATGAACATATTCCACCTTCGCCACCACCTTTCGAACCTTAGTAACTGTCTTAATAAAATAGTTTATTCTTTAATAATTAATAATTTTAGTAATACAAATAAATTATACATAATTCGTTAATCATTTCAATTTAATTAATAACCAAATAGAAATAGAAATACATTTTTTATACATTCCATTCTAAGTTTTAATTTAGATGACTGGCGATCAAAATAATGAGCGCAGAAGCTCCGTAAACTTAAAAACCGTTATTATTCGTATTTTGCAACATGCGATAACGAAGTAGATAAAACGTCTACAACCCGGCTTTACAGGCCGTCAAAAGAACGAGAGCGCGCTCTCTATCACCAGCTCTACTCATTCCAACTCCTATATCTTAGAGCTATCAATGCCAGACCCCACCAGCACCGGCTTCTATGGAAGACGCACCAACAGCAGCAGTGCTCAAAATTCTTGTACCTTAGGAACAGTAACGGCAAAGCAACGACCAATACTGCGAAATCGGTGTCAACGGCTTCATCGCCAACAGCAACTGCAACAAAAACCGTAAACTACATCCAGATTAAGAGTAAGCTTAGTCAGCATAACACAGTTGGTAACAAACCAAAGATCAACCGTATCAACCAAACCAACGAACAAGCCAGGACTTCTAACAACAGATTTTTCTTCTTAGCAGATGGTGAGGGCCAAGCTAAGCTGGACCAGATGACTCAATAAACCCAAAGCCCCACATATTTATATCAGGAGAAAAAGCTCAAACGCCCTGGTCAACGAAATTGTTGAGCTTGTCGGGGATAAAAACTTTCATGCTGTTCCGCTTATTAACGGGAACATCCACGAAGCCAAAGTTTAAACCAAATATGAAGAACACCTCATAGCTGTCTCTAAATACCAGGAAGAATCTAAAAATAGCTTTTACACCTATCAGCTAAAAAGCAGCAAAGGACTACAAGTAGTACTAAAACTTGAAATAACACAATTCCTGAATGTAAATCACATCGACGCCATGCTGATGGTTGAAATGCACATCACAAGCAAATATAATTTTCTACCATCATCCCGATGGTGAAGCCCACGGCGGCACCGGCATCTTAATAAGAGAACGCATCAAACACCATTTTCACCTAAGGTCATAGAAGTGCAGTCAGGAAATGACAACCTTTGCATCGCCACTTTCTACTGCCCACCTCGCTTTACAATCTCTCAAGGTCAATTCATGGATACCTACAACTCACTTGGGGATCGTTTCATAGCTGCTGGAGACTACAACGCCAAGCATACGCACTGAGGATCACGCCTCATTATCCCCAAGGGAAGGCAAGTTTATAATGCACTTATTAATGTGAGCACTAAATTGGACTACGTTTTTCCTGGTAGCCCCACATATTGGCCAGCAGATCCTCCGCTGAGCATTAATAGCACACAGATCCCCCAAGTCACCGAAGTAACGTATCTCGGCGTCCACCTGGACATGGCGTAGACATATCGAATGCAAGAAAGATCCTGAGAACTATCATTGGGGCACCATGGCATATTCGAAACCAAAACATCCACAGGGATCTTGGCATTCTCGCAGTAAAAGTTCAAAACTCTCAGCCCATCAAAAACCTATCGCAAGGGACTTGACTGGGGTTTCTAGAAGAACACGCCTACAACGAAACGACCTTCTAACCAACCATAATTTGTCAGGGCCATTTTTAGTGTTCCAGTCTATATGACTGATAGTTAGGTTATAGTATTAGATTTAATACATTTATTGTTAGTCTCATAAGGAAAAGATTAAATCGCAGTTTGAGAGCAGACATACCCTCGGTGCTGAGTCCCACTGTTGACGAGTCTGTCAAGAAATAGTCCTCTACGGCCAACTCAACGTCTCCTAGAATCAATTGCGATGTCTTCATGTCCAGTGCTGCACCCGGTTCACGCCATCTTACGTCCCTCCACGTCGTTAACCACTTCACGGCACTCTTCATTGTCACATCATCAACGCCCTTCGAATCGCTCTAGTGCGGATTAAAAACCTTCTTCACAAGAACTCCTGCGTACAGATATGACAGGATTTATTGTAACCCGAGTGAGTGCAAGGGCTAGTCCGCTCACGCTTTTCGGGAAGGCTACCCTTAAGCTAGGTTATGTTAGTTACATTACAGCGCTTATGCAATGTTTATTTCTACCAATTGGTGGGATATATATATTTTCTGGATCTCTTGCGGAAGATTCTAGCAACCCCCTTCTGAACACAACTCACGGCCCATAAAACTTCAAGCTGTGTGTAAGGGACTTCCCTCCACAGTACACCTTGAAGAACCGTTTTTGTTATCACACTCTTCAGGCCAACAATCACATTTAGAAAACCGAAATCAACATACGTTCGTTTTGCCAGAGCCAGTTCGATAAATTACAATGAAATTATCCGAACTAGGCGAAATATATTTCCTACAACGAGGGCAGGTCAATTTGAAGAATGTTATACAATATGGAACCTGAACGGAAGTCGAAAGATAGAGTTCATTTCCAAAGCAAATTAGTTTAAAGAATCCTTGATCAGCATCAACAGCTAACGATCTAGCCATGTCTGTTTGCCCGCCCGTCTGTCTGTTTCTACGCAAACTATTCTCTTAGTAATGAATCTATCTGAATGAATCTTTGCAGATAGTCTTTTATATACTCTCACTACTACATATGTCGGAACGGGCCTGATCGGACCACTATATCAAATAGGACTTTCATAGGGAAAATAGGGTAGTTCTTAGAAAATAATTATAACTGAGCTATTTTTCAAGATATCTTCATATATTCTGAGATATAAGCATTTAGAAATATTTCCTTAAAAAAAATATATAACTTCGACTTTTTATACCCTTGCAGGGTGTTCACGCCAGGCGGCGGCACCTGTAGCCCCTCTGCCCACCAAGCTTTATAAAAAGCTCGCCCGCTCTTTCGCTCTCGTCCGCCCGCTGCATTGAGCTAGCCGTCGCTTGCCCGAACCCCGCTCCTCAGCACAACAGACCACCGCTGGCGGCTACTAAGCTCTCTACCTCGCTCTCGGTCAGGCGCACGGCCCTTCGGCTAAGCTAAGGGCCTCTGCGCTGGTCGATCTGTGTTTTTAAACATATCTTAATAAGCTTTCGGTAATGCGCCATATAAATTGTTTCAGATTTTCAAATTTAATTTTATATAAATCGGACTAGTATATCATAAAGCTTCCATAGGAACGGTCGGGAAATTTGTAGAACAAAATTTTAACTTTGTCAGTATTATACATAATTTCTTCTATCGAACGACTATATCATATAATAGTCGTTCGCTTCTTATGAAATTTTCAACAATATTCTGAAAAAATATGAAATACTTGTATCTCAAAGTGGAAGAAAATATGTATAAAACTGACAAAGTTAAAATTTTGTTTTTGCTGCCATACAAACGATCGATAAATGTAGAGAAAAATTATTATTAAAAAAAATTTTTTTTTTTTTTAAACTGATTAAGAAAGTAACTTAATATATATAAAATAGAGATAAATTATAATTAATGCAATTGAGATCTGCAAGGGTATACAAACTTCGGAGTGCCGAAGCTAGCTTCCTTTATTGTTTAACATATCTTCATGTATTCTGAGCTTTATAAATATTGTAATATTACAAAATTTCAATTGTAATGTTATGAAAATCGGACGGTTAAATCATATAGCTGCCATAGGAAAGATCGGAATTTAATTTTATAAAAATCGGACGACTACATCATATAGCTGCCATAGGATAGATCGGGTCATTTTTAGAAAAAAATTATAACTTCGCCGCTTTTCAAGATATTATCATATACTTTGAGATATGAGCATTTAGTATTTCATAGTTTCAGATTTAATTTTATGAAAATCGAATCACTATATCATATAGCTGCTACGGAAACAATCGGGTAATTTCTGGCAAAAAAAAAGTATATTACTTCGCCATTTTTAAACATCTATTCGTGTACTCTAAGCTATGGAAATTTTGTAATTTTTCAGAATTTAGATTTTAACTTTATGAAATTCGGACGACTGTTTCATAAAGCTATTTTACGAACGATCGGGAAACATAGAAAAAAATTCTTAACTGAATTAGCAAAACTAATATTATATGGATATGAAAAACGACATTTCTTTGTAGTTTTTATTTATATATTAGGTTAAGTAAATATTGTTAGAAATCGAAGTGCAATCTGCTTGGGTATACAAACCTCGGCGCGCTGAAGTTAGTTTTCTTTCTTTTTGTCACTAAGTTTGAAAAGCAAAATTTCGACGTCATTAGCTTTGCATAAAGCCTGACATTTCTTACATATTCATAATATTTTTCCAGTTTTACACTTACACAGTTTAAGATTTACAGTTTTGAAATTTCTTATTCATTTACCGATTGTTCCAATATGCTACGCAGCTATATGATATCTCAAGATAGTGCAAGATAAGGTAAGATAAAAAACGGTAAATTTGTCTCTTTTTTTTATGAATTTTTCGATCGTTTGTAACGTAGCTATAATATAAAGTTGTACGATTTTTCTAAAATTAAAACCGAAATTCTATAATAATACAAAGTATAATAACTCAAAGTAATTGAAAATTTGTTGAAACCGGCATAGATATACATTTTTTTGTATACATTTTCCGATCGTTTCTATGTCAGCTACATGATATTGTTGTTTAATCCGACTTGTGTTAACTTATATACTGGTGAGAGTTTAAAGAATTACATTTTGATCAGATAGCTTTAAAACTGAGAGAGTAGTTTGCGTAGAAACGGACAGATGGACGAACAAACAGACATGGATAGATTGACTCGGCTGTTGATGCTAATCAAGGGTCGAAAATGACTCCTTCACTGAGTTGTAAACTTCAGAAATAAATTTATTATTTATTTATTTACATTCTGTTTGCTCAAATTTATCAATAAATTTGTAAACTAAAGCTACAGTTGGGAGCAGACATAGCTACTTAGGCTTTAGGCTGACTGGGTTTAAGGAATTTCATTCAATGTTTTCCTAATAATATCTATGTTATTTCAGGTTTAATTCTCATTATTCTTTTTAAATAAATATTATATTTTAAAGTCTTTCTCTTAGCATATGAGTTTTAATTTCCGGTTAAATTTCTGTTATCTTAAATACTGATTTAATTTTATAAAAGGTGTAGGGGGTTTGCCTTTATAAGAATATTGTGAAGTTGAAGGAGGTTGTGCGTTGTAGGTTTGAAGAGAAGTAAGGTGAGGTTTGAATTAGGAAGTGCATTAAAATATGTTTTATTGACATTGTTTTGTTATCGCAGAATTGGCAGGGGTTGGTTATGGCCTGCATTAGTCTGTATTTATGAGTACAACTTATATTTACTAAGATTACAGTCTACAACTGGAATACAAACAAAACCACAGTGAAATTTCTAATTACTTTATTAAATAAATAAAGACCACAAGATTGCCATTGAATAATTTATCGATATATAATATAAGATGAAATATTTGCATATGCATATTACAGTTTTATATATTTTTACATTTCTAACAGTTTTACATTTTCCCTTTACATTTACCGATCGTTCATATGGCAACTATGCAATATATTCGTCCGATTTTTATGAAATTAATACCGTTTCTATGACAGCTTTATGATATAGTCGGTCGATTTCCATAAAATTAAATCAAATTTTGATATGTATGATATGTAAATAAAAAGCTCATTTCTCCAAATTGGTACAGATATGTTGAATAAATGGTAGCTATATTTTTTGTCTACAAATTTACGAATCGTTTTTATGGCAGCTATATTATTTAGTTGACCTGCTCGTTTCGACTTACATCCGAGTGAGAGTACATAGAAGACTATTTGCAAAGTTTCATTCAGATAGCTTCAAAACTGAGGGACTAGTTAACGTATAACCGGACAGACGGACATGGCTAGATCGGCTGTTGATGCTGATCAACAATATATGTACACACATTAAATGGTCGGAAATTCCTCCTTCACTGCGTTGCAAAATTCTGACTAAAATTATAATACCCTGCAAGGGTATAAAAACGAATCGAAAAGATTTTCTATATACAGCTTAAGTCCATTCCGCTCTTCCCCGAAATTTCTACCAGCAGGCCTTGCTTTCACCGTTCGATACGGAAATTTTCTCGGGCGATTATCTCTTCACTGGCCGACTTTTCGAGACAGTCCAGCGCTGACACCTGTATAACAGCTATTTTATCTAAATGCCATGATTAGCAATGAAGCTGATTCTATAGCTTTTAATTCGCCACTTACCAACGATGGTTTCGAGTCTTCAAAATACCATTCAAAATTCACATCCCTGAAACTTTCCGCCTTTCTACTGAGATTTGAATTTTTGTTGTTTTTTTTTTTTTTTTTGTGGAGAGCAATCCGTACCAATATTACTACTTGCGTTCAAATTCCAAACCGTAAACATACTCCGCCACACGCCGCGCATAACCCCGATTGCTTCGTGTAGTATTCCAAGTCATTGAGTGAGGCACTATACCCATATGCAAAGCCTTCTATAATTTTTGTGAAATTCATTAGTTATGCTGAAAACATCGATGCATACAATTTCTGGAATTTAAAAGACTAAGACAAAATGAAAATACTACTACGAAATTATTATTTTTTTAAGTTTTTGGCCTAATTATAATCTCCAAATAATTTAAATACTGCTATGAAAACATTATTATTTTTGTTTTTAAGTTTTCTGCTTTCCATATCTAAAAAATAAAAACATATATAATTCCTACGTGTTTGTTTGAAGTTTTTACTCATAAAAAACAGAATAGAGCTTTTTGTAATTTATTGCAAAATTTTTCGATGCATCGTTGTTGTTTTCGATACCGATGTTAAATGATGCATAGATAGTATATTTTGAAAAAATCGCCGGACATCGATATAGAAGTTTTCTGTCGAACTGGCATCACTAGAATTTATATATGAGTAAGAAAAAGATGTGCCCAGCCATGCCTAAGGAGGAAAATCTCTCCTCTCGGATAAGAGGGCGGAAGGATCCCCTTCCTCATTTAGGAATGCCTGGAACAGGAACAAAAACTGACGTAGACAGACTTCTTGGCCCGCGCTGCCTTGGCATGTAATTGCAAATCATTGATTTCCATCAAACACGGAACACGATATTCTTGTGTAAGCTTTATATAAAAGAAAGAATATTGAAAAGAGAAATAAAGAATAGTGGAATATCCGTAATACCCATGGCTAAACAAAGTAATATGCATACATCAGGAAAAATGGAAATGAGTGCAAAATGATCGTGTGCCAAATAAATATATTTCAAAATAATATTATACTAAACTCACAATATTCCAAGCCAAGTAAAGAGTCTCGAAAAACACTTAGAGCTTTTTCTTCAGACAAAGGCCTGGTGGTTGGGATCCTTAAGACTTCTCCTTGCTTTACCAATTCAAAAACCATATATAATGAGTCCTCCAGTGGGTCATCTAATACTTCAACCAACTTTACGACATTTGGATGATCTAGCTTTTTTAAAACGGCTATCTCTCTGTAAACTCGGTCAAGGGGAGATGTTGATTTTTTTGGACCACGGCGCATGAGTCCAGCTTGACGTAAAAGGCGCTTTTTCGAAAGAATTTTCATTGCGTAATGTGTAGAGTCTTCATCAGAATAAGCCAGCTTCACGAGACCATATGAACCCTAAAAATATAAAAATAGTTTACATAGCAGTGAAACAGTAGAACATAATGGAGCAAATATTAATTTAACAAACAGGATTCTACATCTAAAAAATGGATTATTAAAAAAATATATTTCAAAGCCCTTAAAAATTCAATTTTAATTAAAGATTAACACTTTATAAGTACAATGTTTTATTTAGGTTAGGCTAGGTTACGTCGGGCGGCCCTCATGGGGCCAAGCATAGGCCGAAAATGGCCCTTAGTTGCCCGGGCTCTACTAGTGTGGACCTAGAGATTGCTAATGCGAGTTTCGAAGTCCTTGAGGATCGAGGTGTCTTTCGCGAAGGCCAGTAGTTCGCCTGGCTTGTTCTTGGAGGCATCTTAAAGTGATGCCAGAGCCGGAGCGCCTAGGTGTCTTAATCTTGACCTTGTTAGCGCCGGACATTTACAAATGAGATGCTCCAGGGTTTCGGTTGCCCCATAACATTTCCGGCAGTTTGCGTTTTCGGTAACGCCCAGCTTGACGGCATGTGTCGCGGTCAGGCAGTGACCTGTGAGAATTCCTACTAACAGTCGGCAATTTTTCTGTGGAAGATGCAGCACGTAGTTGCTGAGTCGTTCGTTGCGCTCTCTGCACATGATCTTTGATATTTTGCAGGTAGTGGAGTTTCTCCCCCATCTGATTTTTGCTTTTTCGTTGGCATTTTCCTCTAGTTCGCTTTGGAGCGTTCTTAGGGAAACCGGAACGTTTTCTGTTTTTTCACTCGCCAGTCCGACGCCTTTCTTTGCAAGTTCATCCGCGGTTTCGTTACCATCGATGCCCTGGTGGCTGGGGACCCAGTAGATCCCCACTGACTTAGTCGTGCTCAGGATATCTACTGCCTCCCTGCTTGCCAGTGCACTTTTGGAACTGACCGCTGACGATTGCATGGATCTTATCGCCGCTACTATCTACTAACAAATTGACCGCCTCATAAGAACGGTTTATGCTCTGTATGTTTTATTTTTATTTATTAAATTTTTGAGCCACCTGGCTGATACCTTAAAAGCCTCTTTCTGTTTCGGGCAAAGATTCTGTCTGCCTACCAAAACCACAATTGGAATACCAAGATGCTTACGTAGTAAGTTTACTAAATTCTCTTCTGATAGTCTTTCATTTGTTTCCCAGGTTATTGTAATCACAAAAACCTGGCCACTTAGCTTAAAAAATTTGTTTAGCTATATGTATATTGTTAAACAGTGCTAAATAAAAACATGTCTTTATTCGCTGAGTTATAATTTCAAACTCTTTTATTTTCATAAATTCCTAGCTTAGGTATCTTACATGAGTATTGCATATACTTATCTCTAACTAGACCCACGCAGGGGCCATTTGTTCCTCTAATCTTAGAACGGCTCTAGATACAAGCGGGGAATTATCATTGCCCGATATACATAGTTTTGGGGGATGAATCCACGCTTGTTCGCTGTTTACATTCTTAGGCATGCATACATTGTCTTAGGCCCCAGCGGCGGTTTATTTTTAAATGCAACTACATACATATATGCTTAACATTGCGCTGCTGCGGCGGTTCGATCTTTTTACGCACCGCACCGGAGCCCCTTCTGCCCTTTGTAGCAAACATTGTTAAACTCTAGCGTGTTGAACTCTCAGGTGTTACAAAAACTATTTTACTTTTTACTGTTTAATAACTGCAGTGTCCTCTTTTCCATAAAGTTGTAACACCGACTTTAAATTAGGATATTGTTTATTCATTCAAATTATACTTGTAACTTATTTTAAACAAAGATTGTGTAGTGCTTAAACGTGTGTGTTCGTGACGAGATTCTGGCGGCGACTGACTTGCGAAGAGTTGCCAGACTTTTCTTGCACTCTGTAGTCAGAGACTAATAGGTGTGACCACTTCTGGTAACCCTATCCACTTCACGAACCCTACCGGATCCCACATTCGGCCCTCCTGACGTTGGATTCGACCCGAATGGCTTCATATATTCTGCAACTGTCTTAGTCTTATATGGCCCTTCTCCTTGCCCTACTCTTTCGACTTCATAACGTCCATGATTGTTGACCTTGACTACCTTATAAGGCCCTAAGTACTTTCCTTTTAACTTCAAGCCAGTTCCATACTGGGTACGCTTAATAGCTACTAAAGCATTGACTGCGAACTTTCTTTCCAACTTCCTTTTAATGTCAAACGCCCTTTTGTTTTCTGCTTGGATGTCATGAATATTCTCTCTAGCCATTACTCGTAACTTCTCTCTTTCATCGTCTAGCTCGGAAATCAAACACTCTTCAATCAACTCTTTTAACTCAAGATTGCTAGAAACACGCATATCTAGATCTGTTAACAACTTGAATGGGGAAACTTTTGTACTCCTTGGCTCTGTGTTATTAATTTTCTGTTGTACCCTGCCGACCTGCTTATACCAGCATCCTGGATTCTCTTGGCTCAGTTTTGATAGCATTGGGACCACTATCTTATGCATACGCTCTACTTGTCCGTTACCCCTAGGAACTCCTGTTGCAATAAGCAAATGTTGAATGTTCTCCCTCCCACAATACTCCTTGAACAAGTGTGATGTAAAAGCTGTTCCTCGATCCGATACGATCCTATATGGGTTACCGAAAATAACAGATTGACGATCCAAGCAACTCAAAACCTCCTCAACGCCAGTACTTCGTGTAGGATATAGCCATACGTATTAAGAAAAAGCATCAACGATGACGAGAATATGGTTATAGCGCTTTTTGGTTAACTCCATTGGGCCTACATGGTCAATATGGTAAGTTACCAGCGGCTTGTCA
>VNJS01015750.1:0-15866 GCA_008042575.1 Drosophila watanabei
GCCGAGGACCAGTCGTTCGGCATGGTCGTCACGGACATGCTCAACACGCTGGGCGTGCGGCAGAAGGCCGAGGCCAAGGTGCACATCATTAAGTATCTGACGGACATGCAGCTGCTGGCGCAGCACAACAAATACTAACTGCCGGGCGGCTGTCACCGGCAGCTGCTGCAGCTGCTCCAACTGGAGAGCGTTCTGTCTTGAAAGCAAGAAGAGGAAGGACGTGCGGACGTGCGGGCGTGCGGCCACCCACATCCACACAGGCTGCGGTCGTGTGTGCGGTCACTTTCTTTAGAAAATAGTCTTAAAGTCAAACTACAGATTAATATTAGACATTAAAAGCCCCACGGCGCATACCCATAAAGCGTAATTATACTTCACTAACCCCGAAACGTAGACAACATACATATATACATCTTTATATGCTTAGTTTGACCTCGAGATCGATGATCCACTTCGCGCCCAATTCTCAGCAGTGTACAAACAAAATGCGATGGAATAAACAGCGGTCCTAGAATTATGCGTAGTTTGTTAAACAACCGTGGAATCACTTAAAATGCAGCGTATTGTAAATTTTTGACTACGATTTAGTTGTAACTTGCCATTGGGTCTTAGCTCTGTAATTAAGAACACACACGTAATCGTTATTTTAATTTTATAAGTTCTGTTGTAATATGCTGAAAACGCTTGGTAAAATACTTTGAAAGGCTTTAATTAAGTACGACGAAAAGAAATATTAAACACCTTTTTCACAGTGAGCGCATATTACACACTTTACACGGATACAATCGAAATAGTTGCCGGCAACCGCAAGTTGCTAACCATTTTCAATGATTGATTGTGCAATTATTTGGTATTAAAAGATATGTTTGAAAAGTAACCAATCTCTTGTTTTAATAGAACGCTCTGTCGATATCGATATATAGCGGAATGGAAAATAAAATAAGAATGAAAGCTTACTTCGATTAAAATAAAGCACTGAGTTACTTCACGAAATAGTAGACATACTTAAAACTACAATCCACGTTTGGAGCGAAATTGGCAACAGGTCATGTGCTAGAGGTAAGAAATCCCTATAAAGTAGAAAGTTACCTCACAGATTGCATTACCAAAGCTACAATATCTTGAAACCAAAGGATGAATTTTAATCTGAAACCAGAGCAGCTTACAGAATATAACGAATCACCTCAAAAACATTAATTTAAAATCTGAAGACATTTATAATCGGCAAACTCAAGAAGTGTACTAGTTTTATATTATAAAGCACATGTCTCATGCCATTTACCTTACAATCTAACTCGTTCTGGGTCTTGCTAAATTACCACCGATAGTAAATTACTACCTAAGATCTCTGGACTTACAGTAACAGAAAATTTTAAAATATCAATAGGAAAGTTATTGCTAAAGCCACAAAATTGGAAGTTATCACTGACGTTAACAGGCCTAGAAAATGAAAATATAATTGACGAGTTAAGAGAATGAAAGGTATGGTCCTGACAGGACTCTAAGATTGTAAATTGTAAAAGGTAAATTCATCTTAAATGAAAATAAATTTTTTTTTTCCTTATCTTCGCTCATTTACATTTAAAATAAATTATATTTTAATTTTACTTTATATATGGGCATTTCCAGGTTGGCGAACGCTACATTCATACAGTGAAAAGTCGGAAAAATATAACAAAAAATAGCAAATAAGCGAAAGTCTTTGAAGTTCGGCGAGTAATTTAAAAGAAAACATTTTTAAATGACAATAAAATAATGTAGTTTTTCATTTATAGGAGTTATATTTAATTAATAATTTGATTTTATTTATTACAGACAATTTTAGCCGCGGTAGACCTATATGAAAATAAACCTGGCTTGAATTTTGTAACGTATAGTATTTTTAATCGATATCGATGTTTTCCAACGATAGTAAACATAATCAGCTGTTTGTTAATCGATACCAAACAAAATCATATGTTTTAGTGGCCGGGTCAACTAAATATTTTTATATAATTGACCAACAATGGCAAAGAAACCCGAAAATACTGACATAAAATCGAATAGTACAAAGAACACACTGGATGATGCGTGGGCAGTAAGTATCAAACTCCAGCAATGAAACGGTATATAATGATTTAATGCTCTAGATACGACCCTGTCACCTGTACAAAGATGAATACGACGACTGCACGAGTTTTAAGGCCCGCTTCCACCAGTACTTCATATTCGGTCAGGACACCGATTGTTCCCAGTGGCTTACAGACTACCGGAACTGCGAGCGCTACCAGCAGTCCAATGGCAACGACGTAGAAGCCGGCGCGGCAGTTGTAAAAAGCGAGGAGGAGCGCCGATTAACCCGCCTGCGTGCTCACTTTGCCAACGATACCTGGCAGAAACGGAAACAGCCGCCGGCGGACTGGGCCTCACCGCTGCCCGACTGGATGGAGAAGCGGAACGAAAACACCTATCTGGAGATGAAGCAGAAGGAGCTTTCCGGCCTGGCAGCGCCGCAGGAGGAGGAACGCTCTCTGTGTGTTATTATATAGGAAATAAATTATTTTGGGGAACTTAAAATGCTGTCCTTATACTCTCAAGTTATATTTTGCAGCACATTAGGGTCTAAGAGAGAAGACTATGCTTAAAATATGCATATATTGCCGATATTTATATCTATCCTGTTGTCTTGACTAAAATTGATATTCCTTGGAAAGGGTATACAAAAGTCGATGTGTATAAAATGTTTCGACTGGAGCGGTATTATACTTGTGGTATTTTTTTACAATCTGTTTTGGTATATTCTATCGGACCACCCCCTATCACATTTTATTGTTTTTCTTTTCGATTACTCCCTCATTTACCTTCAAATCTCGCCCAGCCTTGCCCAAAATGCTAAAGGGCGGGAGCACACTGAAAGCCCTGGACGTCAGACTCCTACTGGTGCGACCCTTTATCAAAACAAGGTCAGCAGGTAAATGCAAATTACATAATTTGAGGCCGATGGCAAACCTGGGGCACCATTGCGGCAGCAAAATTCACCGTGTCACTCAGAAGGTGCTTCTACAACTATTGCAGTGGCTGTGGACGCCGTCAGCAGCAGTTGCAGCCGCAGCAGCAACCGCAGCAGCAGCGCAGCTTCTCAAACAGCATCCACAGGTCCTACATAACGTTCAATGATTTTCGCACCAAGAACCGCTCGTATACCAAGAAGGAGCTCGTTGGGTAAGAGCATTGTGTACAAAGTCTGCTTTACGTTACAAATGGCGAAATCATCCAACTAGGTACTCCATGCTGGACATGTATAGCGTTGTCTCTGACGTCAGCAACTACCACAGATTCGTGCCGTACGTAAAGCGCTCGCACGTTCACAGCCAGGAGAGCGGAGGAAGAGGCTTCCGGGCGGACCTAATAGTGGGGTTCCCCCCGCTAAACGAGGCATACACATCGCGCGTCACCCTCGTCCCACCCAGTCTAGTCAAGTCCGAATGCCATGACGGACGACTATTTAACTACCTGTTGAATGAGTGGCGTTTCAGGCCGGGCCTCAAGGATATACCCAACTCCTGTGTGCTGGACTTCAAGGTGTCGTTTGAATTCAAATCGCTGCTGCACAGCAACGTTGCAAACATCTTCTTCGACCTGATCTGCGACCAAATGGAAAACGCCTTCATCGAGGAGGTGCGTCGCCGGAGCGGTCCGCCCTCGATTCGCTCGCACGTGCTGACCTCGCATCGATCCTGACCCCCTCTAGCCAATGAATAGACGCAAATTTGTAATACACGACGTGTACAAAGAACATAAATTAAGTACTTTAATATGTCGATTCTTTTAACACAATACTAAAAATTAATATTCGTGAACAGTCTCGTTTTGGGTTAGTAGTAGCAACAGAGATAACGGATCCGTAGATTACATTCAAACTCAAATGTACACTAGTTAGCTTAATTGACAGATGATAAACTAAAGTTAAGTTTGGAATGGCATCGTTTAAGTTGAGAGAAATACAGGAGAGTACCCTCCGCAGGTTGCCTACGCGCTACAGTACATTACATTACATTACATGCTTACAGTAAATAGAAATCGTTATTATCGTGCATCGTTATCCATATCTATATATGTATTTTTGGGGGTCTTGGGGCAGTTAGTTTGAGTGGGAACGTTACGACTATCTCTACTGGGAGGGGTGTATACATATGCATATAACAGACGCTACCTGGGTTCAAACTCCAATTATTACTCTAAGCTCTCTACAGTACTTTATACAGGGTTGTGGCCAAGATCTTATACTATGAAGATGAGTAACGCTGTACTATTTTTCATTGCACACGAATTTTTCCGTAATGCTTGCAAATGGCAATACAAGTGTATGGGGCGTTGTGCACCTTGGTATTATAAGATCATTGGTTGAGGAGTATAGCAAACACTACTTAGTTAGGCGCTGTAAAAAAGTCCTGCTACAACAACAATAAGTGTTTAGTGTTAAATGTAAGTTACTTCTTGGTAATTTCTCAATATTGTCCAGTGAGCGCGGGTGCAACTACATATTTTCGCGGAAACAATTAGCCTATAAATTGGGGACTAACAAATGCTAAATGACAAGAGGCCAACAGCTGAATAATAGGCAATTTAAGATAAAGGTACAATAGCTTAACCCTAGACGCCTGGCCAGACGAGCTAGGACGAGGTCGGAAATAATAAAATAAAAGCACGGAATCGATTCCGGGCCGGAAAAGCAAATGACACCCCAATGCAACCATTTAGAATGGTTAAGCACACAATGTCTTACAAAAGCCTTACAAAATATCACTTTTTCGACGACGATATGCCGCCAGTTTCCTTAGTTCTCAGTTGTGCTTGGCCCGCCTACCAAACATGTAGCCCTTCCAGCGTTCCGCTGTTTGCGCAATCAACGGATCACTGTCGATGGTGGCCAGCAGGAGGAGCTGGTTAACGTGCGTTGCATGGTAGTCCCAGCGCGCCAAGTTCGGGGCCACGCCCAGGCTTAAGTGTCGAAGGTCGTAGCTAGTTCCGGAGCCCGTGTCGTACAATAGCAACATCTTCTTCAGGGAGTACATACCCTGGGCAAACAGTTTGCCAGCTTCGCGTGCGATCTTAACTGGCGCCGTGCTGTTGAGATCGTAAAGGCCGAGTAGCGAGTAAATAAATCCGTTGAGCACGTAAGAAGGTGGCGTGGTGGGGTACTCCTCATACCTGTTTAATAAAAAAACATTTTCGATTAATCAAACGAATAGTTTTGCAAACTTATTTCGGTTATTTTTCTTCACGATTTACTTCCTAATCTGTAGCATTCTAATTCTGAGATTCTAAGCGCACTGAAAGCGTGGCTTATCATGCTTATCAGCACTATACATATATTGTATATATTTATGTACGCACCAGTAAAATTTGTCCATGAACTGTGCCAAAACGCCGCCGTCCCGTGAAAATACCCTGTAAGGCTGAAGACCTGCCGCCGCCGCACGTAGGTAGCGCTCATCTCCGCCCGAATGCCAGTAGGCTCGAGCCAGCACAGATATGGCGTGGCCCTGACCCATTGCCGAGATCCATCCCGGACGCAGCTCGGCGAATCCGTTGAGACTGCGGCGCACGGGATTGGTCCAGCCACCCGTCTTGGTATCCTGGTTGTGGACAAACCACTCTGCAGCGTCGTAGAAGTGGGCGAGATGATCGCTAGTGGACAGCGTTATGTTGTCATAGAATCCCAGGCCTAGGAAGCCAATGGAAAGAACCTCCAGGTCTGAGCGGCGAATTTTTAGCGGCGACCGCTTGTCCCCCAGGACAATGCCCTTCTGGACGTCGATGTGCAGGTCCCGTGTTATGTGGCGCCATTTGTTTAGCGCTGACCCGCCCAGGCCGTAGTATATATTTGAGTCCTGCACGCTGAGCAGCAGGTCGGCGGGTATGTAGTGGAGGTTGTAACAATGCCGCGTGTCGCGGTTCTGGACGGTGACCATGAGACTGCTGCTATTGGTCACCAAGAGCAGGTCCACGCTAAGCAGCAAGTCCAGGGTCTGGTTGAGAGCGATGGTGATGGCGCCCTCGTAGCCGGGCGCGGTCTCAAACTGGACCACGCTGGTGTTGAACTTGTGATGCCAGATGCGCGTCATGTTGCTGCTTTTGGGCGTGCTCCAGTCCATCTGGTTGCCATCGGCGTCCTCGAGGACGCGAATCCGCGGCGCTGGCTCCGTGAGATTCTTGCTGTAGTGCGACAGTGCGAACTGGGCTATCTGTGTAGGGTAGAAGTAGCCGCGTTTCTCCCACTGCGTGCTGACGGGCACGCCCTCGGCAGCGCTGATACACTTCACTCGGTCGCGCACCTCAACGTTATAGTTCTCGAAGTACATGAATACGCCGCGTGCGTCGTACTTGCCCCTGGGCAGGTTCACCTTGGCCGTGCTGTGCATCCAGTTGAACTTGGCCACCTCGCTGCCGCTGGTAGACACTGCTCCGCTCACCTCGAAGTAGTTGCGCAGGAAGGAGAAGGGCAAGTACACCTCGTTTGCGTTTTCATCCCGCTTGCAGTGCACGCTGTACTCCTGATTGATAGAGCACTCGATGTCCTGCAGCACGGTGGCGTCGCCACTGCCAGAGCCCTGCCTGGCTGCCGGCCGGTCCAGCGAGCGCACAAAGTCCGGAGAGAAGGAGAAAGCGGCACATCGCATGTACACACCGAGGGTTATTACCACCACAGCCACAATCAGGATGAGCAGCACGGCTTTCAGATTCAGACGCATGATGAAAAAGACCAAAGGCTCGCGTTGCTAAGAGATTTGAAATTCGTTGACGTAGGTTAGCTGAGTGAGAAGGCACTTTGGGAGAAATGTTTTTCTTACCTTAATACCGTGCTGCGGCTTGCGTGGCTCCCGGCTATTCCGGGCTACTGCTGGCAGTGCTGGCGGGAAGGCATCTCTCTGGGTGCTTGGATACTTGGACATCCGGTGGGCTCGGAATCGGTCGCAGGTTTCTTTTCAATAATCTGGCACTGCTGATCTCCTTACTTAGCGAAGGTGAGTCATGCTCTAAATATAGGATCGTTTTGATTTGGCAGATGCATGGCTGACAATAGTTGATAGCAGTGTGGTGCACCAGTGCACCAGCGGAAAAATCCACCTGCAGAGCCGCCAGCTGCTCGATACCAGATCTATGCCGTGCCACGAGAATGCTTCATTTGTTGCAGGCGTTCCCTAACCATTTTCAACCGAATTTTCGCGTTATTTTTGTTACAACTTTTGAAGAAAAACAGCAAAACAGCAGGAACTGGCAATTGTTTTGGCATATGAATTAGAGCTGGTAGAATGTCGATACACTGTCATCACATTTTCGAAATGCTTGATTTAATTACAATTTAACGATTTTATTATTTTTTATGTCATGAATAAAGTCGTAATTTTAAAACAACACATGTTAACAGAAATAACAATTTTAAACGCACTGTCAAACTAAATAACAACAAAATAAATCAAGGTTTTTCCAGCAAGTGGGCAGCCTTCGGGCAGTCCTTACACTATCGATAGAAGTAATCGAAGTAGCGATAAATCAATAGTCGCAATGTTTACAAAATATTACAGGTAGATCCGAAGCCAGAGTACCTAAAATGTAATTAGTTTTAACCATGTCTAGTCGTGAATTAAGTGCAATACTTCTGCTCATTGGAGCAACATTCGTAACAGTGTGCCACGCCTCTAACGGCGACCGCACACAGTTTTTCCACAACTGCCGGCAGAACTGCGAGCGAACGAACTGCTCGGCAGGTAAAAGGTGTAACTACTATCGCTTGCTATTCACCTGACGAGGATGTTTT
This sequence comes from Drosophila watanabei, assembly GCA_008042575.1. NCBI lineage: Eukaryota > Metazoa > Arthropoda > Insecta > Diptera > Drosophilidae > Drosophila > Drosophila watanabei. Next base: position 7,802 of record VNJS01015750.1, read on the forward strand.
TCTTTGCTGTACAGATGGACTCGAGATACAGGAGCAGGCAGTGAAGTTCTACAAGCAGTCAGTGTTCGACCGGCTCTTCCAATGGAGCTGCGCTGACGAGTGCCAATACGGATGCATGTGGAGGACAGTGTTCGCCTTCTTCGAACGGGGATGGCCTATTCCGCAGTTCTACGGCAAGTGGCCGTTCCTGCGCCTACTGGGCATGCAGGAGCCAGCCTCTGTGCTGTTCTCGGTACTCAACTTTGCCGTGCACCTGCGCATGCTGCGCAAATTCCGACGGGAAGTGCGTCCGGACAGCCCCTGTTATATGCTAACCCATATATTTGCTGTGGTATGTCCTGGTTGAGAGTCGCCTTAAATATTTAACATTCTTATGTTACGTTTTTTGTACAACAGACAAGTCTTAATGGTTGGGTGTGGTCAGCTATATTCCACACGAGAGATTTTCCTTTGACTGAGCTGCTGGACTACGCCTTTGCCTACTCCATAATCTTGTGCTCGCTGTACGCCATGGTGATGCGAATGCTGCACCGCTACTCCCTGTTCCTGCGCGGAGTGATCTCGTTGGCCTTCCTCTCCTACTATATTAACTACTTTGCTTACCTGAGCGTCGGCAAGTTCAGCTACTCTTTCAATATGATGGTGAATATTGCCACGGGCGTTATCTCGGCCGCCGGCTGGTTTGTGTGGTGCCACTTCGTGCGAAAACGTAGGCCATACTTCAAGAGGATCCTGCGTTTCTATGTTCTAATGGCACTGGCCATGGGTCTCGAGCTGCTGGACTTCCCGCCAATACTCTGGATCTTTGATGCCCACGCTCTTTGGCACTTGGCCACAGTTCCGCTGGCATCTCTCTACTACGAGTGGGTACTACCGCAGCTTGCTGTCTGAGCGTTTTAATCATAATTTCTTCCCCTTTTAGTTTCATGATTGAGGATTGTCGAACTCTGCGACAGGAGAAAGCAGCTGCTGGAGGCTACGCGTACTACAATTAGGATAATTAGAGGGTAACCCAGTTCAAATGTACTCGCTTCGTTCCAAAAAACACACATCTTAGCATCTTTATTACAAAACTTCATTACCGCGCTACATTTGCCCGCACTGCGAAATCGTCACTGGCAGCTTGGGCTTGTTGTTGGGTCCCGTGGGCACATTTTCGATCTTGCGCATGATCAGCAGGCCGTCCAGGACACGGCCGAAGACAACGTGCTTTCCGTCCAGGAAGTTGCACTTGGCGCACGTGATGAAGAATTGGCAGCCGTTGGTCTCCTTGCCACTGTTGGCCATGGACAGGAGTCCGGGCGAGTCGTGCTTCAGGGTGAAGTTTTCGTCGCCGAATGTGCTGCCATAAATACTGGTCACGCCGGTGCCGTCGCCCTGCACAAAGTCGCCGCCCTGTATCATAAAATCCTTAATCACTCGGTGGAAGCTGGCGCCTTTATAGCCAATCGGCACGCCATCCGGCCGGTACTCTCCTGTGCAAAATTGTCGGAAGTTTTCTGCTGTGCGCGGCACCGTGTCCGCAAACAGTTCGAATATCATCCGGCCGATCTCCTGCAAGCGAAAGAGGTTAAACCGTGTTTGTGAGTGCCAGAGTCCGATGCTGCTTACCGTTGTGCCCACGGCTATGTCGAAAAACACGACGGGATTGTTGGAGCTTCGCAGCTGCGATTGTATTTGGTTCCAGTTTGGCATTTTAACTCTAGTTTTGCCTTTTAACAATTGTAATAGCGCCGGCAAATTTTTGTTTACGTTTTAAGCGATGAATCGATGGCTCGAGTAAGCATTGCTCTATCGATAGGCACAGAAACTGGTAGAGTCGATTAAACCATATGTGAAGCGTGTTTGTTTTGGTTAAATTATTACACTTTTGTTTGTTCCTTGCTATTTGATTGTGTAAGGTAAGTCCCACTTTATTATCCTATTGACAAGTCCACAAAGTTCAAGTTTTAAGTGAGTGCGAAAATGTCTATGCAAGCACGTTGTTGTGTGTTTGTTTTAAAAGACAAAAACACGTGAAAATTAATTCATTCGCTATAGTATACGGGATTTGTTTTTTTTTTTTAATTAATGAAACTTTGGTTTTCGAATACTATAAAGTAATTGATCATTGTCATTACACTGGAGGGGGTTTCTGCTTCATTTCGCGACATGCATTACGGTGATCCACGTAGTGACGAAGATCACCAAGAGTGTGCGCAAGCAAGATGTTGGGACCGGCGTATCAAAATCCCCATTTTCAGGCGAGGTCATAGTGTAAATATTAAGACGAGTCGTGTAATCATCCTAACAGGACACTTCGCTAAAAATATAGTCAATAAACAAGAATGATTCAGTCTTTTCCAAATTAAAATTATTTCATTGGTTATTTGTCTGAATTAAATCGTTCTTATAGATTTTTGGACCTACTTTTCTTATATTAAATGTTAAATGTTAGTTTTCCGGGGAAAACGCTAATAAGCCCTTTTAATAATAAATAATTCGTAATGTATTTTTAGGTAATGGGAATATTATTTGCACAAAATACACATTACAATTTTATTTGAGTTGAAGTCGCAATCATTACTTTTATCTTACCTCGTTAGGATTTGTTTTTGTTTGATCTATAAAATAGGCTAATATTTATAAAGACGTTATGCAGATGCGCTAAAAGCATTTTTGTAGAATGTAGTAGGGTGTCTACACAAAGTATATTAAGTACTTGTTTAAACGATTTATTTTAAAAGATGCATTCAAAATGGATAATAATGCTAGGAGCTGTAAAAATATTTTGTTCCAAATAGTCTTAATATTTCAGCCGCTCTCCAAGACCGCCCAGTAAAGACACGTGGTATTGTTTCTTTGTTTTGTTTTACATAAAACTTGCTTAACAAATGCCTATAAATGTTTATAAATAAGTGCTTTTGTTCATGATAGTAGACCTATCCTAGCTACAAAGTATTAACAATGAATGAGGCTTTGATTAAATTAGATGAAGTTCAGCAAAACTTAGACCCTAAATGCATAAATACTTGTACTTAAATTCAACTTGAGCAATGTTTGTTAGTCGGTAGACACTAGGTACAGGCCTCATTTCAGCTCCAAATTAATACTATCTAGAGGTAAATCCGCGAAATCCGTCCCCTCCGGCTTGGTGCTCAGTTACTCCCCTCATCCGTGTCTACGTCGGAGATATTATTCAATTTCGTGGTCCCATTTTTGTTGGCGCTATTGATGGCCCCGTTGCTGCCGTTTTTGGTGTCCCGCTCATTGTCGTCCGCCGCCTTTTGGAAGTTCTCCTGCAGCGTCTTGGGATCCACCACCAGAATTGGTGTACATCCATCCATGAGGTGCTCGCTCTGGCTCTGGTACTGCTCCCGCGAGATGCTGCGCGTAAACGAGAATCGCAGGGACTTGGTCCTGGTCAGCTTCTTCTTAATGGGTGGCTTGCCAGCCACTGGAGCCACAGGCTCCGAACTTGTCCGCTCCGAGCCCTCGGGCGTTGTGGGTACGGAGCTCGATTCCAGCTGGTGGTCGCGCAGTATCTCCTCCGCGAAGCACTTTATCTGGCTCCAAGCATCGAGGATGTCCTTCTCCGTGGCGTGCTCATAGGTGACGCAGAAGCGGATAACGTAGCGGCCGTTAAACTTGGCCGGAGTCATGTGCATCTTGCCCGAGTGGTTGATCTGGGCCAGCAACATGTGGTTGGGCTCGTCGCCAGTTCTGTGAACGAAGTGTAAAGTAAATACAAGTCATCTCATTTTCGATGTCCTGACTTACCGCATTCTGAAGCAGACAAGGCCCAGGTGGACATCGTTGCGGACCTCGAAGCGTTCATCCTTGCGTACCAGCATCTCGAACTTCTTGGCCAGCGCCATGTGGTTGCGGATATATTCCTGCAGGCCTTTAATGCCGTAGGTCCGGAACACGAACCACAGCTTCAGGGCACGGAAGCGGCGGCTCAGCGGAATGCCGTAGTGGCGATAGTCCACGCCGTTCAAGTGCTCGTGTCTAAGGTACAGCGGATTGACGTTGAGCGCGCTCTTAAGGGTCATCACGTCACGCACCCACAGTGCGGAGGCATCGAAGTTTGTCAGCAGCAGCTTGTTGGGGTTTGTGTTGAATGAGTCGGCGTACTCCAGGCCAGCCGAGAAGACCCTCATCTCGGGTAGGATAAACGAGTTGCCCGCGTAGGCGCCGTCCACATGCAGCCAAATGCTGGACACCTGGCGGCACACTTTACCGATCTCCGTGATGTCGTCGAAGGCACAGCCGCCGGTGGTGCCCACTGTGGCAACGACGAAGAAGGGCGTTAGGCCGGCGTTCACATCGTTCTGAATGGCCTGACGCAGCAGGTCGACGCGCATGCGCCCGTGCTCGTCGGCGTCAATGATGCGCAGCTTGACCAGCGCCATCTTGGTGGCCTTCTCCACGGAGGAGTGTGCCTCGCGGCTGGCGTAGGCAATTAGGCTGGGCAGAAAGACACTGTCGTGGACACTGGTCTGGCCCTTCAGCTCGCTGATGGCGCGGGCGCGTGCAGTGATCAGGGAGACCAGAACGCATTCGGAGGCAGATCCTTGAAGGGCGCCGCCGCCAGTGCTGCCAGGCGCATCCGAGACGAATGCCTTGGGCAGGCCGAGGGCCTTGGCATACCAGTTCATGACGATCGTTTCCAACTCCGCGGCCGCAGGACAGCTGGCCCAGCTGAAGCCAATGGAACCAATGGCGCTGCTCAGCATATCGCCCAGCACGGAGGGAAAGGAGTTGCCCGACGGGAAGTAGGCAAAGAATTTCGGGTGGTTCCAGTGCACCACGCCCGGCATGATCTTCTGCTCGAAGTCCTCGAGCACGTCCTTGAACGACTCCGGCGACTGGGGAGCGTCCGCTGAAAGATAAACAGGCCAGCAGCCGATTAGTGGGTGCGCCTTAAATATTTCTTTTATCACCCATAAATTTGGGCTGTATTTATGGCCAGTCTGTTGTTTTTGGCAGGGAGTAGAAAGATCAACAGCTAAGTTTATACGCAAGGTGTGTGTTTGCGTATGCATAATTAATTGATTTGTTTAGTTGAACTCTCGGGACTGCGGCGTCCATCCATCCGTCCACTCGTCCCTCCGTCCATTCGATGTGTGTAAATATTTAAGTTAGCCTACTGTGTGCGGAGGAATTCGCCAGAAATTCACCAGAAAATGCCGTTTTCCTCAGCCTGCCAACTTCACCGATCTTGGATCTGCGGAGACGGACGCCGAGTGCGCCCCAATTATGCCAGGCCCCCGCCCACGCCGCCTCATTGCGGCACTCGAAGCCGTGGGCTTGGGGATTTTCGAATAGTTTATATTCGCACATTATTCACATGACTCTTCGAGCGGTGAGCAAAACAATTAGTCAACATGATTTAACAACTTTTCTGAGAGGCTTTGATTTGCTTGTTGCCTTCACTTGGCCTGGCTTTCTTTCAACATATATGCACATAAATATATTCATTTGTACATGTTTTGTGCGAACAGAAATATTTTCAGACAATCCATTGTTAATTTGTTTGGGCATAGTTAACAATTAGCGTATACGATTTATCACTAGTGCTATAATTAAACATGCCTCTTTTGGATATGAATAAAGTCTACAAAAGTGTACATTGTAAACGAAATAAATTCGCGGGGAAGCTAACATTGTCTTAAACTATTAAGGCCAAATATGAGTTTAGTAATTAAAGTCGCAATATTTAATTTTAATCTTTGAAAAGGCAAGTAGTAAGTACATTTGACATTAGCTTAATTTTCTCCTGATATTTGGCAGATGATTTCCTGTCTTGTTTGCCTCACCTGGTAGCAGTTTCTTCAGGTAACCCGGATCCAGGGTGGGCGCCACATCACGCTCTTCGATGTTGGTGCCATATTGGCATATATAATCGATCACTTCCTTGCCGTATTTGCGAAACTCTTCAACATTCATTTTTTGCTATTAACACTTTGCGTTTGTCTTATTGTTTATTTCAATGCTTGTTCCTTTTCGTTTTATATAGTAAACACGATATGGTTGGGTCTAACACACAGCGCAAACCAACGAATATATCTCGATCACTGTTTAATCCGTTAACGCGAACCGTTCGCTTGCTGCTTCAGCTTCAGTTTCCTTGGCGCGAATGACTTGTCCACTACCCTTGGCATTCGTTTTTATATGGAAAAAGTACGATCGGCGCGCGATCGCGGACTCTCTCTTGGCGCGAGGCCCTCTCTGGTGGCTCTCGGAGCACCTGCTAGGTGTTTTGGGTACTGACGTTGCCCGTCTCGTGATCACGCTCAAATTACCACCCGGAGACGCGAACTTCGCCTCCACCGAGATCGGCTGGGAAACCCGCTTCGATCATTATGCCCACTCCTCTCGGCTAGCTCGGCTCGGGCCCAGTGCAAAAAAGGCCCTGGTTTGGAGAGGGTTTCGTTTCGGTCTTAATTATAAGGTAAGAGAAATTCCATTTTCTGTGTGATTGGGGAATTATTTATAATAGCTTCTAATGCCGATTGTGAGCTCTAATTTGTGTAAATCTCATCCGAGTATCTCTTCCTTGGGATGCCATCGTTAATTGTTATGACATTTAAATTGGTTTTGAGCGTGTTTCCCAGACTTTGGCTTGTCGAACCTGAATTCTTTTTTTTTCGTTTGGCTTTTCGGGGAACTTTTGGGGCTGATAGAAAACGTTGGACACTTGATAAGTCCGGCTCGTGGAAAGAGCGTGTGCAAAGAGACCAAACTTGTTTACCCAAATCTCTCAAAGAAGAACCAAAACTTTCCGGCCGCTGATGGGGGGAACCACTTGAAGTACTCTAACAATAAATTGGCAAGCAATTGTCCAAATATTGACCGAATCCGTTAACAGCCATCGGGATGCACGGATGACGAATACCTGGCAACAGCTCGGGCTTGTGACGTAGCTGTGCGAAAAACGCCCATTGTTTTACGGAATCTCCTGCTGGGTGAAACACGAAAACAAAATCATCAAAAGGAAAACAATCTCCGCCAAATGAATTTTCACCCATTTGTTTGGGGGTTGGGGATCCGGATCGGATCGAGTGGGCGTGGGTGCCGCTGGCTAATGGGTGTGTGTGTGGGAATGGGTGGTGGCCGGGCACGAATGAATGAGTGGGTCTGTTCCGCGAGTTAGCTAGCCAGAGGCTCCCCCGTAACTTGACGTCTTGCTAATTACTGCACTTATCTAACTGTGCCCTATAATGATCCGGTAATCTTACGTTTACTTCACCTCCTCGCCATTGTGGTGAGCAGCGACCTTGGGCTTCTTCTTTTGCTCGATTTAATTCCTGTTTACTATTATTCCTAAATATACTCTTTAGTCTGGAATAGATTACTTATTAGGTGTGATGCCTAAATTATAGGTGGGATTGAAAAACAAATTTATAACAAGTAAGGAATTTTAGTCAAGGGAAGCTGAACTTTGAGTACTCTTGCTGGTTGCTATGACATACTAGAGATGCTTATATATAGAGAATAATGTTAAATCATATTATTTTCGCTTATATTTTACGAAAGTTCCTATTATAGCTATTAGATGTTGACTGTTCCAAAATGTTCCAAGATATATGTATACTTTTCACAACGTAAATACTTGTTTTGGAATGTTTTATTCATAAAGCTTTGAAAAGGGGGAGACTAGGATAAAATCGATATACAAGACTAAATCGAACCGTCTGTTGATGATGATCAAAAAAAGAATATTTTTTAATTCTTTTAAAGGTCGGAAATGTCTTTTTCACTGTATTGCAATCTTATAAATGCAATTATTATTCCCTGCAAAACTACAACAGTATGTTACTATGTTTAAATTTTTTAGAGTTCTGCATAAACCTCATATTCTGCAAAACCAATTCCTACATATATTTTTTAATGAAATCGATTAAACTCTGACTACTGTGCCTGGGCTGGAGCAAGGTTTGGCAAACCTCGCTGAGTCACTCGGCGCACGCGCCGCCTTGAGGAGACTCTCAGGCGGAGCAGAGTCCGCTGTGGGAAAGAGAGACAGATCGGAGATTGCGGGACCAAGAACGCCTCTACAGCATGACTTGTCGTATTTCTG
>VNJS01015752.1:0-25835 GCA_008042575.1 Drosophila watanabei
GACCGAACGCTGGAATTCGCCACTACCGAGGGTTCGGAAGCGGTGGAGCTCTCATGTGGAGTTCCTCAAGGATCCGTTCTGGCTCCACTACTCTGGGACGCGATGTACGACGGGGTGCTGCGCCTCTCTCTGCCCGGTCGGACCGAGCTAGTGGGCTTCGCCGACGACATTGCGGTGGTCGTTGTTGACAAGGAGCTCTCTGTTGCCGAAGCTACCTGTAACTCGTGCATCGAGGCCATTAGCTCGTGGCTGTCCAGAGTGGGCCTGGAACTTGCGCCGCAGAAGACTGAAGCCGTACTCGTGAGTAGCCGCAAGAAGGTCGAGACCGCTACGATCAGGGTAGGCGACGCTTCGATCAGCTCGTCTAGATCGATTAAATACCTAGAAGTGATGCTGGACACCAGGCTCTCTTTCGCGTATGCCAGCCAGAAGGCATCAACACCGCTCAGAGCTCTATCCCGGATAATGCTGAACCCGAGGAGACCGCCGAGCACGTAGTGTTCGCCTGCGGGAGATTCGTCAGAGAGCGGAGGCAACTGGAGACGCTTCTCGGCGCCGTAGTCAACGTGGACAACTTGACCACGCTGATGGTAGCCAGCGAGGACAACTGGCAGGCCGTGAGCAACTTCGCTGCGGCCGTGATGTGCAAGCTCAGGACGGATGAGCGCCTTNNCAATTATTTATTTATACAATTAAATATTTATTTATATATCTATTTATTTATCTATTTATTTTATTGTTATTTATTATCCCGTGTGCCAGTGCTAATTATTGAAACATTTTATTCATTTGTCTGTGTGTAATTTATTTATTTGTTCAATTGGCTAAAACACACAAATGTCATAATAAAGAAAAAAGAGACATAACACAACAATTTAAGATGAACAAAAAGGCACTATAATAACAAAAAAAGAGTAAAAATAATTTAACAATAAGCGGGAGTAAACGGAGTAAAACTTTAACGTAAACAAATATTAAATTAAACAATGTACAAATTGAGCCTGAGCCCAAGCAAAATACAATTTAACGTAAACTTCAAAACTCCTTAAAATTTCTGCTGCGTGGGGCGTAATCTGTGTAGGGGTATAAATCCGTAGTATTGTCCACGACCCATCTCAGACCCTTGTTCCCTGTTTGGAGCTTTTCTGGACGTTGATGGACTACGGTCAGTACACTCAAGTGGCCCTTATGACACCAAGCACGTGCCTGTTTGGGTGGAAAAGAATGCGAGGAAAATAACTACTGGCGTGCTGCCTACTACATTGGCGCAAGACTTATGTTAAATAGGATCTACTGATTCTTCTTAGAACATGAAAATTCAGCTGACCTAAGAAGTCATCACTTTCCACGTCACATAACATAGTTCTACGATTGGCTAAGGAAGAAAAGTTAATTAGAAGGAGTCTACTAGAATATGACGGTAATCTACGGACTTCACCCCAGTTTATATATTTATTTATTTTTTTATTTAGAATATAGCAAATTTCTGCCATTGTAAACCATATCCTTAGTTCTGACCGGGTATGAAGTGGTTTTTAACGATCACATCAGGTGGGCACAGGCAAGGATAGGTGTCTTAAAATAATTTCACTGTTTACATCAAAGGACAATTCAACACGTAGTAAAGAATATAAATCATTATAGGCCGTACATAAAACGCGAAAAGGGTCGTGCATCTCAAAATTTGATTTACACACATTTTGTGGAATCGGTCGAAAATAACGCGACGGTCTTGAAGTGACAGAGAAACTCAATTGACTTAAAAGATACGATTAAGAAATGTGGCCTTCAGCGAGGGCAGGCACAGAAGACGCAGCCTGCCGTTATAGGAAGGGAGATGACGATGTGGTTCCCAGTTAAGTCCCCGTAGAGCAAACAAAAGGAATTGTTTCTGAACTGATTCATACGCAAGAACAATATTCCAGAATTGGGCGAACAAGAGAGACATAAAGGAGTTTAGTGGTATGGGGATCATCAAACTCCTTCGACCAGCGCTTAACGAAAGCAAAAACCCCTTTGGCTATACCAACAATTATGCCGATATGGTCGGTGAAGTTTAAGTTATGCTTAAACAGAACTCCAAGGTCATTGACTGAGTAAATGCGTTCAAGAACACTTGTCCCAATAGAATAATTAGCATTGAAACATTTTTTTCGAAAAAAAGACATAAATTTACATTTGGAGTTGTTGAGGAATAACAAATTGTTGTTGCGCCAGGACAACATATTGTTTAAGTCAGTTTGCAAATGCGTATGAGAGTTTGAATTCGTCAGTGGCAAATATAGTTTAACGTCATCCGCGTACATCATCACATGGGAATAAAGAATCACATTAGGCAAGTCGTTAATAAAAATACCAAACAGAAGTGGACCAAGGTGACTCCCTTGCGGGACACCCGAAGTAAGCTGTACACGATTTGAAAATGAACCCTTAAAAGCTACTTTTTGAGTTCGGTTCGATAAATAAGTGGCGATCCAATTAATCAACAAAACAGGAAAGTTTTTTAATAAGTAAGAGGTGATTCACAGAATCAAAGGCTTTGCTGAAGTCTGTAAAAATAACATCAGTTTGTGTGTTGACTTTGAACGCGTTTCTAATGATAGCACAAATCTCAAGAAGGTTTGTGGAAGTAGAACGTTGTCTCAAAAAGCCATGCTGCGAGGTGGACATTAATGAGCTACATTGGTGTTGAAGCTGAGCAGTAACTAGAAGTTCGAATAATTTTGGAATCGCACTAAGCTTTGCAATCCCTCTGTAGTTTTCGATGTTGGATTTACTACCCTTTTTGTGAAGGGGAATTATGAAGGATTCCTTCCAACATTCAGGAAAAAATGAAAACTGAAGAGACAACTGATACAGCTTGCACAGTGGACTACATAGCGCACTAGCACAATTTCTCAAAACACAGCTTGGTACCAAATCTGGACCGGAAGAGAAGGAAGGTTTGAGTGTTTTGAGGTTCTGAAGAACATCATCATCACTGATCGTGGGCATGAAGATGCAATTGGAGTGCGGAAGAGGATATGGATACGATGAGGTAGTATCGAAACTAATAGATGAGTACGATGATTGGAAAAATTTAGCGAATAAGTTCGCGATATCAGGCTCGTTAGAAGCGGACTCAGTATTGAGATGAAGACAGGATGGAAAGATTTTTACTTAGGGTTCGCCTGGAACTCGTTTCTACACTGGTTCAGGTAATTATTATAGCACTCAGAATTATGTGTCATAAAATTATAACGTGCTGTTAAGTATCTAGCACGGTCGACTTGCAACCCTGTTCTACTAAACTTTTTAAAAAGTCTGGACTTCACATTTTTCAAGCTGGAAAGTCGACGAGAAAACCAGGGAGGCTTATGCGAGACGCCCGAATGTGAAAACGACGGAACAAACATGTCAAAACCAGAGTATATAATGTCATAGAAACGGTCGAATAAGATTACGGGATCATCAGTAGGAGAGTCCAAAAAAGTCCAATCGACCGAAGATAAATATGTGTTCATGTCAGAAAAATTAGCTTTACGAAAACAGCGAAAAGTTGCTGGCTCAGCTAAAGGACAATCCAGAAATGGAGTCGATACTTCTAAAATTATCTCAAGAGTGGGATGAGAGAGGGTCAACTCTAGAAACGTAGGCATTAGCAAACTCCGACGCAAAAATAAGGTCTAGGACTTTGTCACCACAGTTCCTTACATGATTTATTTGTCCCAATAAAAGGTCAATAAGGCCGTGAACAAAATCATGGGAAGCAGTGGGAATAAGAACATTCGAGTCAGGGGAGGGCATCCAAGATATGGACGGAAGGTTGAAATCTCCCATAACAATATGGTGATCGTTAGCACCAAGTGTAGAATGAATGTTCAGAACTAATGATCAAATAACAGACCGGGGTGGGATGTACGAGCATGAGACATAAACAGAGTAGTCATGAACTTGAATGCGAACCGCAACAAACTCTAAATTGCCATCTGTGTCACGTCTTTGCTTAAAATTGAATTTGGAGACGGTAAATTCAGTGCTAGATATATTCAATTTGTTGCTCAAATGGGTTTTAGCATCGTGTTCGGATGCACCTGGATTGAGGCGGGAAACAAACGCAAATTTTTTGAGGGCAACACCAGCTAGTGGTGCCGGACTCTTTGTGGAGCTCCAGAAATACATGAAGATTGGGGCCCAGTGCGGGTGATTGGCGGCGCAGAAATGATGACCGCCGGAGGAACAACTTTCGGAGGAACCACCGCGGGAGCGATTACCATCGGAGGAGCCACTGGAGGAGCGTCTGAAGCCAAATGAGCGTCGTTGGAGGCAGCAGCATGAGAAGTGGATGCCTGGTCGATGTTTATAAGCTGCAGAGCCGGGGGCACGTCGAAATCATCCGGACCAGATCTGGTGGCTGATACTACTTCGTCATCAGAGCCGTCGTCCACAGCCACGGCGTTATCCGAAGATTTGTTTCGAGGGGTGAACTGCATAAGAGGAGTGCTCGATGGGTCTGAAATAGGCAAAAAACTATCAGAAAGGTTACTCCTTGGTTTGTTTACCGGGTCACTTAGCAGTTGTAAAGGTTTGAAGTGATGTTCCGCCTTCTGGAAACGGTTTGACAATTCCTTGAAACCGGCCGCCAGCGACTGAAACTCCAAATGAGTTTGCCTCATAAAAATCCTCATATCGGATTTAATATGCAGGCAGTTCGGGCACGTCCAGTCTAATCCACTATGCTCACGTATGCGATCAGCAATACGCCCGCCGTATTGCCCAAAACCGGCGCAACCGTCATGAGCAATGTTTTTACATAGCCAACAACTAACAAAGACCTGCTTAGCAGTGAATTTGCGACTGTTGGGACAATTGTCAGCACAGCAGGTAGCCATAATTTAGGTAAATAATTAAAAGAAATTATTAACACACGAAATGAAATAATATAAAAAGAATGTTAATAATTCCACGGAAATGAAAACGATCAAAACAAAAATTAAAGAGCGCAAAAATAAGAGCTTTTATTTAAGCGCCAAGAAGTTGTGTGTTTGTGTGATTGTTCAGCGTGTGCAGATCACTTGCGCCAACAACAACACCAACGCGATGCAGAGATAAGCGGTAATCGCGATGCACAAGAAGAGAACGGGAAAGCGAGATGATAAAAATGCAAAACCGAATTTGTTTTACTAGATTAAAGTCACTGTCTTTATTTAAAATGATCGAGATGTTGTTGAATGATAAAGATCATGTAAACACTGATCACTTGCCAAAAATTTGGGCTTAAAAGAATAGTATTTCACTAAGAAAACTTTAAATGAAGGAAGAGCGATGTAAAGCGCGTCTAGCTCAGAAGCTTGCGAAAGCTTTTGTTTAAACCGCGTAGAGCGAAAATAAATATATCCAAGCACACCCCTGGCTTTAATCACCATGCACGAAATGTGGTCAATGAAGTCGAGTTTGGGGTCCAGGCGAACTCCCAAATCATCAACTATATGAATTCTTTCTAAAGATCAGCAGTTCAGCGTATAAGTCGCTAGCTTAGGAACGACACGAGAGAATGTCATTAGCTTGCATTTAGAGCCGTTTAAGTTTAATAAGTTTAGCCGGCACCATGTTTGAAAATTATCAAGATCTGTTTGTAAATCAGACTGGCAAGCAGCGTCCTTATATTGCACGCAAAGCTTAACGTCATCAGCGTACAAAAGTACTCTAGAGTTAATCAAGACTTTGGGCAGGTCGTTAATAAATAATGTAAACAATAGGTACCCCAATGACTCCCTTGCGGGACGCCAGATGTAACCCGGAGAACAATAGACAAGCTGTTTTTAAAGAGGACCTTTTGCGTCCTGCCAATCAGATAACTTGAGATCTATTTACGAAGATCATCCGGAAACCCCATTAAGTCGAGTTTCCTAACAAGAAATGCTTTACTGAAATCAGTATAAATGACATCTGTCTAAAGATTATTATGGAAGCCCTTTATGATGAAAGAAGTGAGCTCCAAAAGGTTTGTTGTTGTTGATCTTCGCTTAATAAATCCATGTAGAAATGAATGATCGACAAAGGTGCTGCAAATGTGGAGTAATGACATTTTCGAAGAGTTTTGGGATGGCCGACAACTTAGAGATTCCTCTGTAGTTATTGGCTCCTGATTTGCTACCTTTTTTGTGGAGAGGAATTACAAACAATTCCCCTCCTAATAAGGGGAAAGTGGGAAGTTTCTAAGGATAAGGTAAGCAATTTAAGAAGGGGCTTGCACGGGGCTTCGGCACTATACCTAAGCACACAGAGAGGTATTACGTCGGGACCTGCAATGATGATTCTGGGGCTTACGTTTAGTGTTAACAAAATTATAAAATCGTTTAGGGTCCTGTGAGAACTGGGCCCTGCAGCGAGTCAAATAGTTTTTATAACACTGCGCGTTCAGAACGGTGAAGTCTGTCCGATCTGCTAAATATGCAGAAAGTGCAGTAGAAGAGCAAGTGCGTCTAAATTTAGCATATAGCATAGATTTTATATTCTTAAGGCGACTCAACTCTTTAGTAAACCAAGGAGGCTTATTCGAGATTGATGGATAGTGTAACGGAACACATGTAGTTAAAAATGAATTCATGGCATTGTAAAAAATGTCCATGGCATCCGCCATGTCAGTGCACATGTATAGATCGGACCAATTAAATTCAGAAATTAAATTATACTGCCTTTCAAAGTCCGTCTTGCGAAAGGAGAGAACTTTTGTCACTGGTCGATCTGATATACTTTGTACCTCAGTCCCAATATCGAGAGTCACATCGAAAGTAGGATGATAAGGATCTTCGGGTTGCGTCAGGGGCGCCCCCCTAGCCAAACTTACTCTCGCCGGATCAGAGACAAAACAAAGATCAAGCAAGCGCTCTAAAGAATTTCGAACATGGTTGACTTGGGACAGCGAAATGTCAAACAAGCCAGCAATAAAGTCATGTTGCGTTGATGTTAAGAGTGTATTTGTGGAATTATTTGAGGATCAAATAGCCCCAGGGATATTCAAATCACCTAGCACTACTAAATGGTCTCTATCCGAAAGTTTATTGGAAACCAACTGTATAGCGGAAAGATGGTTCCAATACATAGAAAGTTCCTACAAGGGAGGAATGTAAGAACATGTAATTAAAATAAAAATACCGTTAATTGATAGCTTTACACAAAGGAATGCAACATCGTTGCATTCCTCAAAAGTTACTAATTCTGACGTGAGAGTGGAGTCAACCGCTATAAGGACACCACCCCCACGTCTGACAGGCCGATCTAGCAAATAAAGCGTGAACACAGCTGGAAAAACTTCGGAGCTAAGTATCTCCGGCTTTAACCAGGTTTCTGTGAACACCATAACCTGGGACACAAACGAGAAACTATCAGAATACAAGTTTGGAAGCTTACTGCGTATGCCTCTTGCATTCGGATAGCAAATTATAGGGGAATGATTTAGTTTTTTGGGACGGTAGTGTGAGTAGAGGGAACAGTGGTCTGATCAGACCTGGGAAGAGTTATTCCCACAGGCCAACGTTTCATTTTCTTAGCGTCGTACTCTTTGACAACAATACACTCTGGCCAGAAATTAGTTGAGCATATTGTTTTAAAAATTTCGTTAGGAACATTTTTTTTAAAAGATGAAATGTCCCTAGCATAAAAAAATTTACATTTTTCCACCCTAATCTTTATTTTTTCGGTTCCGGTTTTGCCTTGAATAAAGGCAATTACATCATCTAATGTCTGATCAGGGGAGAGCCGCGAAACAAATATCTGAGCCGCGAAACAAATATCTGATTCGTGGGGGAAGGGTATAAGGGCGATCGGCAAGGCAGACTGAACTGCTGCATTGTCGGCATCGGCCGGTAGTTCAGGTCTGATACCCTGGGGGGATAGATTAACGGGGCTCTGAGGGGTCGCTATTTTAGAGTACCTAGAGGACAAAACGGATATAGAAGGTGGAATGGTCACTCCTGCGGCACATTCGGATACCGAATCTTTTTTTTTACTCGATCTCAGGGTTCGTGAAGATGATCCTGATGTCGAGGCGTGCACTCTGCTTTCGCACAACCAGCAGACGATGAAGACATCATTTTGGTAGATTACATTATAGCAGGCTTTAACGAAGCAGACAATTCCAGAAGTCAATATAGGACTTACCACTGTACCTTTAAAGTAAAGAGAGTAAGGGCGAGAAATAAGATACGAAGTGCAACTGCACAGCAAGAGCGGGAGAGCAAGAGAGCGTAGGAGTAAGCAAGCTTTAAATCGCTTAGCTGTCGCGACGGCGCAACCAACGGCTAAACAAAAATAAAGGCACAAAAGAAAATGCAGAAAATAAATGCAAAACCAAACACCAGCAGCACAAACTAAATTGTGAAATTAAAATAGATTAATACACAAAACAGAAAAGCTGCATGCACAGACGAAGTGAATGGGAACTTTATTAGGCACAAGAAAGACAATTTAAATAAAACTCCGATGGTTTTTATCACAAATTTATCACAAAACGAGAGCGCAAGTAGGTAGGAATGTTTGCTGATAAAAAAAAGGGTTTAAATATGTCTATGTGAGTACGAATTCTCACAAGTTATAAACATAAACTTACAACGTTGCGTGTCCCTGTCGTCATTGTCCCATATTCTTCATTCTTTGTTGGTTATCTTTGATTAACATTTGCTTTGGCCCATGGGAAGGTAATTCTGAAAAAAAATTGAAATTTGAAATATGTTAAGGATGTCAAATATGTCTAAATATTAAATTATGTCGATAATGAGTTGCTAAGCGTTTTTAAAAGGGGGGATAAGATGAGTCTGTGACCAGGAGGAAAGCCAATCAAAACCCTGTCAGGGAGATCCGATGATATGCCGGAAGCGTCCGAGTCTCTGGTAAATTTGTAACATATGTAAAAAAATCATTCGAAATATAATTGGCTTGTAATTTTTTTTGTAGATCTTCACAAAAACCGATAATATAGAATTTTTCTCTTAAAACCAGAGATCTGCAACGAGTAATAAGTTATCGGGTAGTATCCGATCATTTATTTGGATCGTATACGATCGTCTTGTTCGGATCAACTGATTGGAATGATCGTTGGGCACATGCTTCTATAGAGCATGCTTGATCGTAGCGATCGCTCGCTACTTGCGCATGATCAATCGCGATCATTGATGAGAACTGAGTTGATCGTTTGTGATCGTACGAAACCATATGCATGATTGCGTTTGATCGTATATTTTGGTTCGATTCTGTTCGGATCGTGTTGAACCGAACTTTTCGTTTTCGATTAGTTTGGTCTTATTCAGTTGTCCGTCACTCTAATAAAAACATTAAACATATATATTTTTATCCTAAAACAAAAATACATATGTATGTATACACATAATATGTATTACATATATTATAAGGAAAGTCACAATTTTTATTTTTTAGTTTAACTATAAAGAAATGTTAATATTATTTTCGTTTAACTGTGAAAAACTGATAATTTTAATTTTTTTAATTAATTATTAAACAGCCATACATCAAAATAAATAAATGAGAACTGTACTATTATTCCTGCGTAACACACACACACAAAATCCATACGTTCATGCACATTTCAGACTGGTCAACTCGAGTACTGCACGATCAATCCCTCACCGACATACACAAAAAATCAAAACATTCATGCTCTGTTCGGGACAGCGCGCTCTTAGCTACGATCTTTCTATGTACTCATTCACGAAGCTCAAAATGATTGTTTTGATGGTTCCGAAGCGATACGATCTGACGCACGAACATGGAATCAAAAAGCTTACTCGTGCCTGATTACTCTTTCGGCATTTGCTTCGAGTATGCATCATGAACGATAATATTTCGGCAGAACGAAGTGAGTTGAATTGAGTGAAAATGTTTACATGGTGATCGAGCTAATTCGATCATACCCGTTGCAGATCTCTGCTCAAAACATCGAAAATATTGAATGGTGCTACTATCGATAGTTTCCCAGCTGTATGGTAGCCGGAAGGGCTCGATCGTTTGTCACATACGTGGCCGTTGCCGATGACAGGTGTCAAAGCTGACGATATTAACTGTCGATCTAGCACTCCTTTTAAACTTCCTATCGATATCTTTTCGATATGGCCACTCTGATCAGTGTTCGACATGCCAATGATTGTAAGCTCACAATCGATAGTTTTTCGATATGGCAACACTAATTTGTGTTCGAATTGGTAAAAGCACTATGACAAAATAACAACAATAAAAGAGACAATAACGTCTCTGATAGAGACAACTATATGTTTTATTTTGCTTGAAATATTTAGGTAATGGGACTACGGTAACACAGAATTAAAGAGGTAAACAAGCTGAATTGCACAATGGCTGTCACAATGAAGAAAACAGATATGGGTGATTTTTTGAAAACAACAAGCACGGTCAAAAAATTAAAGGTTCTCTAAAATTTTGTTTGCCAACATACTAACTTTAGGAAGTGTTCCAATAGATAAAATTTTAAAACCTTTAACGTATTCTAAAAAAGATTTCGAAATATTCGCATGCATTTTCGCGTAAATGCGATTTTTCATCATTTTGATGAAGACATCATCAAAAAGAGCATATTTTATTTTGATAAAAACACCTAAAACAAGGCCTTAATGCTTTAACTTTGGTTTCATAACATTATTAACAAGAACATTGCAAAAAGTCGAAATAAAACTTATATGTGATCTTCTAATTTACTTAAAATTTAAAATAACAACATGCAAAGTATGATGGAACAAAGTGTTGCGTGCGACATCGATAAAAACTAAATTAAAAAAAACTATTTAGTATTTTAAGGTCAAACTAAAAATATAATTAAGGGGGTCATCCCATGTGACGGCCTGTTTTTGAGGGGTTTTTTAGAATTATTTTTCTTTGTCCCGTGAAAAGATAGAGCCTTAAGTTTTTTATCACTTATAAACATATATTTCGGCTATATGAATATAAATTTTGGGCAAAAAAATATTGATTAGAACTTGGGTTACAGCGTTCTGAACACCCCCGCCTTAAAAAACAGGTACCCTTAGTATCTCCACGATTCCGGCCGTTTGGTTTATCGGTAATCAAAAAACTAAAGGGCATCTGCAAGCCAAAATGCACGGTATGAACAACAATCAAATGAATATATGAAAAATTGAATTTTTGACAGACATTTGAAAAAAAGTTAAGTTTTTTGCCGATTTTTTAAAAGTTTTTTTGCTAAAAAAATATAAGTTTTTAATATTTTTTAATGATCGTAGTTCATTCCATGCAATTACGTGTGCTTAACATTTCCTAAAAATTTCAAGTCATTCAGTTCAGCCGTTTTTGAGTTAGGATGGAGATCAGTTTGAACAACACAGATTTGAGAAAAACGCAAAAGAAGTAATCGTTGCAGGAGTAAGCTGCACTGAAGGCCATTCCTTCACAGCGCTATAACTTCTTAATGACGCCGAATATCAAAAAATCTTTTTAACCACATATTTTTCATAAGTTATAGATAATATTTATTGGGAAAAAAATTTTTTGATATTATTTTTCGTCACATGGGATGACCCCCTTAAGACAACATTATGCATAATACATTAAAATTATTTTCACTAAAATCTTTCATCAAGTTTAGCTGCAATCAGTGCTTGAACGGGTTTTTAAAAAAGTGACTTCTGTTTTTGTTGCGTGCGAATTCCATACATTTTGGTTAATTTCTCGAAAACGAAAAATTTTCCAAAATCGACCTTAGCACCTACTGTAGAGCTTACTAAGAGCTTTCACTTCAAAATTTTGTAAAATTAAAATAAAGTCTTCGAACATGATTTTTTCAATTTGAATGCGTACAATAGTCGCATGCGACATTAGAGAATTGCCCATATGTTTTCGGTGCCACGGTTGTTGTTCCGCCTAATTAATTGAATTGAATTTCTGTGATGTTATTTATGCAATTTGTGGCCATTGTATATTATAAATAGAAAATAAAAGGGCTTCCATATATATTATGTCCCTTGAAGGACCTGCGTGACATCTTGGGATGGCTCCGGCCAGCTCTGTCGTCGGGCCGTGGGCTCCCTAACCCTTGCCCGTCACACGCATAACAATAAACGTCGAAAGTCGACGTTTAACAACACTATAACACACAAAACCAATTCAATCCCTTCAGTACCAACCCCGAGGAATTCCGCAGGAATTCCCCCGGATTTGGAGGCGTTTCGCCAGGAATTTCCCTGGATTTTGCCCAAGAATTTGTTCAGGGCATGCGTTCGTGGCCCGGAAACAGGAATTCCTCGGGATTTTGTCGGTAATTCGCCGGGAATTTTCCGCGGAATTTCCTCGGAATTCGCCCGGAATCCCTGTAGAAGTTCGAAAACCAATTGGAATTTCGAAAAAAAAAATCACCAGGAATTCTGCTGAAATTCGCCATGAATTCTCCTGGAATTTGCCTGGAATCTGCCGGAATTCGCCAGGAATCCGTGAAGAAATACTATAGAAAATACTTGAAAATTCCCCCCTATTAATTAAAATGGGTGTAATTAATTCTTATTTAAATAGTTATTTATAAAATTTTATGTTTTCATCGATGTTATCATTATTTCTGCTTATTTCCCATTGTCAGGAACCTCCTCTGCTGGCTGATGGTCCTTCAAGCAACTAATGCTATCTGTAAATAAAATGCATATGCTAGAAACATATAGCAAATTGCAGCATTTTGCAGAAATATACATATGTATATACATACCAATTTAAAGTAAAAAGAAAACTCCGCAAATCTTATGAGTTTCCCACGCTAACAGTTAGGTTGATCTCGCATCAATGCTTATCAATTCTGAAAATTAATTTTTAAATTAAACTCAAATAAGGTTCACTTATCTTATTATAATATTTAAGTTTTGCGGAAATTTATCTAATACGCAAAACTCTTCTGAATGCAGCAGCAGTCAACGCAAAATGCAAATAGAATTAGAAGAAGCAAGACAAAACCGAAGACCGAAAATTTTGTCGCTTGACTGGGTATACACGACCAAAGAAATGCCATATAATTTAAACCAACTGAGGCAGAAGATCAAACATGAACATTTTTGCTTCCCCTACAGCAAATTTTCAATACTTGCCAATATACAATAACATTAAAAGAGTAAAAAATTATTAATTTAAAATTTGAAATATTTATAAATGTTCGAACTTATTTTAAAAAGAGTATACTGACGTCGCTACAATACACTTTGCTTTTGAAACAGATTTTTCCCTCCCTTCCCTCCATCTCCCATCTCGCTCTAACTTGCGAGCCCGCTGCTCCAAATCAGTTCGAAAAACAAAAACAAATATTAGGTCTGAACTTCGCGAGACATCGGCATAAGAATTTATTTTTCCAACTCCGTTTCGAACTTCGCTAAACGAAGCCCATGCAATTTGTTTTTGCTTTTTTTTTCGAACAGGCCGCCAGGAATCGGCCGGGAATGAATTTTGGTACTGAAGGGAATAGACACATTGACGTAAATATTCCTCCTGCTGGACTGGAGGCCACATGCTTATCCCTTCCCTACCGTGCAGTCTGTTTGCATGTTGTTTTTATTTTTTTACAGCTGCCCCTAGACAAACACACATACACGAATTTACCCACTCATCTCCCCGGTTCACCACCTTCCTCCCAAATTAAACTCTACATATATATATTTATGTTAACATTCATATTTTAATTTTTTTTGCGTTTTATCAATTTTTTATTTTCAAAGACAAAAATTTGTGGCTTGACTTGTGACCAATTCCCACTTTAAAAGATGTTCAGACCTACCCGTAAGAGATTTCAAGGGGGTCTTGCGGGGAAAAATATGCATAAAAAACATAAATAAATATAGCTAACACAAAAATTTACCAATAAAAGGTACACTTGTTTGCTCGCAGACATTTTAAATAAATAAATAAATATGGCAGGAATATACATTAACATAAATAAATAAATAAACATGGACAGATAAATAAATAAATATAAATAACTACATTTAAATTGCTAAATAAGTATGCAACGAAATATCGACTCAATAAGGAATAAATAAAGTATATATACATATATATATATATATACATTTTATATATATATTTTTTATTTTATATATATCTTATTCGAGGTAGTTTTAGGTTTAGTTTAGTGATGTAAAAAAACATCGATGCATCGAGTATCGATGTTTTTTTTGGCGATTTTTCCCGATGTTTTCCGATGTTTTTGTTCATATCGATGTTAAGCAATACATCGATGTTTTGCAAACCATCGGCTGTTAAAATTCACATACTACTTCTTCATACTATTTCTTCAAAGTATTGAAAAAAAAAATACTTTTTTAAAATATTTTTTCATTTTTTATTTAAGTCCAATGAAAGCATACGTTTTGGAACATGTAAGACTGCTATGAATGCATACGTTTTTTATGTTATATTCTTAAAAATTTGTAAAGTTAAAAATCATTGAAACTTGTAAGACGGCTATGAAAGCATACGTTTTTGTTGTTATGTTCCTAATTAATTTTTAAGTTAAAAAGTGTTTTAATCACAAGACTGCTACGAAAGCAAGCGTGTTTGTCATTACTATTTTTATTTTAAAATAATATATTTTTTTTGCAAAACCAAGTTAAATATAATCTTTAATAAAAAAACATAGGCCATACATCGATGCATCGAAGCTCTGATCCGATGCAGCAACCCAACATCGATGTTTCAATTTGAAAGCATCGATGGACAACGACATCGATGTTTCTAGTTAAATTTACATCACTAGTTTAGTTTAGTTTATATATATATATAGTTTAGTTTATATATATAGTTCAAATATTTCAGTAATATATTTATTTATTCACAAAAAATATTTGAAATATTTGATTTAAAAGACTCGACAAAACAAAAAACAAATATCTACAAGTTAAAACTAAACCTAAAACTACAAAAAAAAAATCTTGCTGAAGCCGTTTCTGGCTCCCGGTGCCGCCACTTGGGAGGCGTGTCGGTCTTCAACGACGACAAAAATTTCGTCTATAGGCACCACAAAAAAGATTATCTAGAAAAAAGAAGGCAATGGCGAACCGTTCTAGACTGTATCTATGCCTCCAAATCAAATTTTGGTCCCGCCGCCGTTGGGGTTAGGGCGAAACAGAGAATCTTGAAGTCCCTTAAATTCTTCAGAAACTAAAAAAAAAAAAAACTGGGCCAGGTCAGTCTAATGACCCAGGCCAGTCTAATGACCTGGCCAATCTCGTCTTGTGAGGACTGGGTCTGGTCGAGCCTCTAGGTTTTCTCGATCCGATTTCCCTTCCTCTCTAGGTTTACTTATATCCCATTTTTAAAACTTTTTTCCTTTTTATTTAGTATTTATTATTAATTTTAACGGGTACCCGCGAAATATTCAAATAAATTAAGCTATATGCACCCCATTATTCGTTCCTGCTTAGTCGACGTTATTGAGCTATCACCACTTCTTCGTTTCTCCTTCCCTCTTTCTCGTGGGACCAACCCCGTTGTTCCAACTCCAAACCATTCTGGGTCAAGAACCTAGGTGGAGCTCGGATATTCTCCTCTCTTCGGAACGGGGTGGCATTCTGTCCGATATCGCATGGGTTGTTAAGCGATATATCGACAGGCACCGCCGAGCTCTAGACCGATTATTTCGAGTGGCCATAACAATATAAACCTTGGAACACTTCGTCGAGGACTCAAGAAATGCATATTTGTATGCTGCAACATGCGGCTCTTGCTATTGTTTACATTTTTAAATCTTTGTGACCGTAGTCGCCGAAATATTTGAAGCAAAATAACACAAATGATTGACTCTTTCAAGGTTCTAATGAAGTAGCTAATTATTGAGAGCTGTGTCATAGCGCCATCAACGGGGGGGATGGAAGATGAATTTCTGTGGAATGCGAAGTAGCTATTACTCAATGAGAACAGGCTATATCGACAACACACTGAGGAGATCGATTTTTGTATTATCGCCAGACAAACAAGGGGCCTCGTTTTTGTGTGTACTTTTGGCTTTACGTATTAATATTTAATTTAAGATTTTACGATTTTGTCGGACAAAAACAAAAAAAATGCGTTGTTACTATTCCACTGTTTAACTTTTAGTAAACGATAACTCTGCGCAAAGCTTTTGGTGTGACTAGTTTGCATCTTCAACGTTTTATATATTACAATCCCTATAACTCTTATGAAGTAAATGATGTGTGCATGCAAAAAAATTTTCAACACAAAATATTAGTTTGTAGTTTTTTTTACTAATTATTTATAATCACCATATCTTAAACTATTTTAGGAAATTACTCGTAGGGCTGTGCAGAGAGCCTGATAGACCCAACTTATATATAAAGGAAAGTAAATAGTCGTGCTTTTTGACTCTATTTCGTTTTAATAAAAAAAAGAGCACATTGAGGCAAATGCAGGACAATCGCAATATCTATAACAGCAGCAACCATGTTTCATCTCTCTCACATACAAAAATGCACCGTAATTTTAAACTCCTAGCTGATCCACAATTGGTAAAATGCGGCGCCAAGCTATATCGCTACGACGGTGTTGTACCAGGTGACCCGACCTATCCAACAATAACGCCAAGGGATCCTCGCAACCCGCTTATTCGCATTCGTGCCAGACCGGTTGATCCACTCATGCTGCTTATACCTAGGTAAGATTAAAATTAAATATAAATGTAAGCTAACGGTATTAACTTTACACGCAGATTTGTAATTGATTCTGATTACGTTGGACAGCCACCTGCTATTGAAGTTACGGTTGTAAACCTGAATGACAACATTGATAGACAGTTTCTGTCTAGCATGCTGGACAAGTGTGGAACATTCGACGAAATAAATATTTATCATCATCCCACAACAAATAAACATATGGGTATTGCCCGCATCGTGTTTGAAAGTGCCAAAGGAGCCAGACAGTTTGTGGAAAAATACAATGAAAAGTCGGTGATGGGAAAGGTATGGTAAATGTCCATTTATATGTAATCAAACTCTAATGTGTTTACTTTAGATATTAAATGTTTTTTGCGACCCTTTTGGTGCTATTTTAAAAAAAACTCTCGAAAGCCTGACAAATCGAAGTGTGGGGAAACCTATAACGGTGACGAAAGTATCTACCCAATTCCAGCAAGATGGTGAATTTAATCAGGATTGTACTGAAACTGACGCCTTGGACCATACAAAGTCTGGGTACAACCCTTTACTAAATAATCTTGATGTTGGAGTACGCTCTAGGGAACGTAACTGGGATCACGACAGAGAGAGAGATCGTAGTTTTAAAGATCGTACTCGACAGTCATTGGAAAGAACATATAGTCATGAGCATGGAGTGCGTGAAAAACATTCCGCCCCTTTTAAATACGATCGACATTATTATAGACAGAGGTCTAGAGATAAAAGTCCTGAATTTCTGAGGGACAGAACATATATTGGGAGAGAGCGGGATTATCATCGTTGTGGGGAAAGAGACCGAATTAGACCCCAAAAACAATTAAGATGTAAAAAAGGACATCGATATAACTCGCCAAAAGAGCGAGAGTACCGAGACAAAGATCGCGAACGGTATACCGAAACAGATAGAAGGGAACGAATAAGTCTTAAATATAATAAGCGGTACTGCCAGGATTACCCCGAAACTGATAATAGCAGCTCATCAAATTTTAAAAGGAATCAATACTATTCTGAAGCATCAGGATCTACTTTATCAACTGGACACTACAAAAGTTATTTTTACTCTTCAACCGAAAATATTCAACCATGGGTTGGACATAAAAAGTGGAGCGCGTTGCAATCAAACTTCCATACTCAAATAAATCCACCCGCCCCTCAAGAAGAGGAAGAAAATTGGGACGATTTGAATTTAAAACTAGATAAAAATGTTATTGCTTCATCTTCGCATTTAGTGACCGCGAAAAGTCAATCGCCTAACGCGAAGAATATTGAATTTGAGTCAAAAGTAAAAACTGTGCCAGAAGTGAGTTCAGAACCAGAAAATGTAGACTTAGATACACGAATAGCATTAATATTTAAAGGGAAAACGTTTGGAAATGCCCCACCATTTCTTCAGATGGATAGTAGTGATTCCGAAACAGATAAAGGCAAGCAAGTTGTATCTATAGACGTTAATTCTGATTCCAATAATTCAGAAAATAAAACTAAATCAATTCATAAAAGTATAATAGCTGTACAACAGCAACATGGGGCAAGTGATATTTCAAGTGACGAGGAAATTCTTGTTAAAAAAAACTGGTCTAAAATCGGTTTTACTACTCAAAACGACAAAAATGATGACAGCATGTCATTATCGAGCTTATCTTCTCATGAGGATTCCACCCAAGATATATTAGCTTCGGCAAATGGGACACCTAAAAAGCATACTATATCCTCGTCTTATATATATCAAAATCCGTCTAGTCAACATCCCTATTATTATCAAGCTTCAGGCTATGGACACTATCCTTCTTCGCTTCCACCGGACTCGGGTTTAACTAGCCGATATTTGTCAAACGCCCCTTATATGCAGCCGGTGTATTTGGCCGGCGTTACTGCATTTAGTTTGGATCCATATAATAAAGCATTTAACAGTCAATATAACATTTCAGATCAGAATGATGAAATGACATTAAAATTGAAGCAAGTTATAAACTATATTGTGGAAGAATTAAAGCAAATCTTAAAACGAGATGTAAATAAACGAATGATTGAAGTAATAGCTTTTAAAAATTTTGAAGCATGGTGGGATGAGCATACATTAAAATCTCGTTCTAAAACTGTAGTAGACATAACTGAATCTGCATTCAATACAACATCAAATATTAAAGAGACTGTTTGGAATGAGAAGGCTCCTGATATAAATCAATTCATTAATACGCAACGAGAAATTTCAGATTTTCAATCATTTTCGAGTATAGGTATAAGAGCGGCAATGCCTAAGCTGCCATCTTTTCGACGTATTCGAAAGCACCCTAGTCCTATTCCAAACAAACGGCGTTCAATAGATATAGATCTTAGCGATCAAGAGGAGATGGTACAACGATCGGATTCTGAAAAGGATGATTCTTATATTGGCAGTTCTGATATTTTTGGTTCCAGTTTAAAGGAGAGCAATTTAAATCAAGATTCGATGCCACCGGTCGTTAATTTGAAAAGAAAGGAAAGTATTTCAAGTTTTTTTTCTTCATCGTCATCGTCATCTAGTGAAGCTGAAAATGATACCAATGAATGTGGTGGAGTCGATAGGACTAGTGAAGATGATATTCTTGAAGAAGAGCATCATCAAAAAAAACGTACCGACGTACGGAAAAAACTTATAAAAAATAAACGTCGTTTAAGTCTAACACCTACTAAAAATATAACAATAAAAAATATATATTCTGATTCCGATGAGGACAAAAAACTAAATAAAGAATTTGGCCTTACCAGATGTGGTCGTACGAAAAAAATTAATATTTATTCCGATACAGATGAAGAACATGAAAATACTAAAAATAAGAGAATATTATCTTTTCCATCCGATCTCGAAGATATCAGCAAAGATAGTAGTTTCGGGTTAGGGGACAACGAAAATGACGTCACATTTGTTACACGGAAAATGTATGAAGAATGTCGACGCTCTCCCACACCTGTTCCTCCACCAGACTACAATGAAGAGGACATTGAAAAGATAGATAATTATAAAAATAAATGTACTTTCGAATATGATCGAATTTACAGCGACTCGGAGGAAGAGCGTGAGTATCAGGAGAAGAGAAGAAGAAATACAGAATACATGGCCCAAATTGAACGGGAATTTTTGGAGGAACAAGAGAGAAAGAACGAAAACTATGATGAGAGCCGCAAAATGTCTTTGGAAGATAAAAAATCACCGCTTAATGACCCTGCAGAAAATCCCGTTTTTTCAAAACTCCAATCGATTATATTACTAAATAATTTAAATGAACAAGAAGAAAAACTTGCTGCCAAAAACAGTAATCTGCAAAATGATATTTGCAATAAAATATGTGAAATACCTGGAAATAATGATAAAGCTTGCGATGGTGATGCTCACGATTACAAAAAATTACCAAATACCAATGCCGAAAATAAAATAAATCAATCGCCTGCCTCATCAGACGGAGGCTCTAGTCAGGCATCACAAGCAAGCCAAGTCGCGCTAGAACATTGCTACTCATTGCCACCACAAGCGCAGTTTGTTTTCTCCAGTATACCATGTTATAAGCTTGATGATCAGAGTACAAATATGTTGGATCACGGATCACGGGAGAGTAATATGATTGGTGTTGGCCAAATAATACGATCGGGGCCAGGCAGGCCACGAAAGGATTCTAGTCGTGCTCAAAGAAAAAAGAAGAACATAATCGTACAGCAGACGAATGTAAAGATGCAAATTGAACCAATCAAAAACACGTTTGTCGAGCAAGCACGAAAAACGACGAATTTTGTTCCACATAAAATGTATAAAGCTCGTGATCAAAATGATGAAATGGTTATTTTATACACTTTTCTTACGAAAGGCATTGATTTGGAAGACATTAAGTACATAAAAATGAGTTATTCCGAACATTTGCAAAAAGAACCATATGCGTAAGTATTATTTATTAACACATTTTGTAAGATAATATAATATTTTTTTTTAGCATGTTTCTAAACAATACGCATTGGGTAGATCACTGTACAACTGACCGCGCATTTTGGCCATCACCGCCAAAAAAGCGTAGAAAAGATGACGAACTAATGCGTCATAAAACTGGTTGCGCTCGGACTGAAGGATTTTATAAATTGGATGTCAGAGAAAAGGCCAAACACAAGTATCATCATACAAAAACAAATACAGAGGATGCCCACAATGAAGACCGTACTGAAGATCCTACAGCACTTACCAATCATCATCATAATAAATTAATTTCCAAAATGCAAGGTATTTCTCGAGAAGCGCGGTCCAACCAGAGGCGACTTTTAACAGCTTTTGGTTCTATGGGCGAATCTGAGCTTTTGAAATTTAATCAGCTCAAGTTTCGGAAAAAACAGTTGAAATTTGCGAAGTCTGCTATACATGACTGGGGGTTGTTTGCAATGGAACCTATAGCTGCAGATGAAATGGTTATTGAATACGTAGGTCAAATGATTCGACCTGTGGTTGCGGATTTAAGAGAAACAAAATATGAAGCGATTGGAATTGGAAGTTCCTATCTTTTCCGGATTGACATGGAAACTATAATCGATGCAACTAAATGTGGAAATTTAGCTCGATTTATTAATCACAGTTGCAATGTAAGAACTGATGCTTATAATGCTGAATATGTAATATTAACATTTTTTATTTAATTTCAGCCAAATTGCTATGCAAAGGTCATTACTATAGAGTCTGAAAAGAAAATTGTTATATACTCTAAGCAACCTATAGGCATTAATGAGGAAATAACTTACGATTATAAATTTCCTCTAGAAGATGAAAAAATACCATGCCTTTGTGGAGCCCAGGGATGCCGTGGAACTCTAAACTAAAACTTAAACTATGTGTAAAATCATAAATCAGTCGCGTGTGTTGAAAGTTTTTAACAAATGAAAATTTATTGTGTTTAGTCAGATGCAGATAGACAATTTATTTTACTTGACTTAAGACAAACCCTTAATTTTATATAACTAATAGAAACTTTATAATTAGGTTACAATAGTCAGTTAAGAATAATATGTAGATATATATATATACCTATAAACTTGTAAATATTAAAATTATTAACATTACGAATAAATACTTGATTTTTCGACTGTGATTTAGGGGAAACTCGATTTATGTGTCTGCATGTCCAACTGAGCTTGAGCAATATTTTCCAAAGCTGACTGAATTTTTTCCAATAAAAGCTCCCCTTTTTGTACCACAATCTCAAGTTGATGAGCTGTTTCCTGATTTTCCATTTCTAGCCTCTTAAGGCTAGAATTCTGTAACTCAATGGAACTGTCTTCATTTGGTAATGATTCTATCAAAGTGTCAATATCCTTGGCACATCTTGCAATTAATTGCGCGAATAGCTGAGCATAATCCTCTTGAGGTTGGTTGGAAGAGGTTGGCGTTTGCGATCCAGTTCTGTCGAAATTTGCAAACTTACTTGGGTAAGATGTTTGCTGAATGACACCTATTGCATTGCAAAAGTGCTCCGCTTGCTGCAAAGTAAATCATATAAACCTTTCTTTTAAAAAAATATAAATATTTGGACTTACCTGGTTAACTGTATCTTGCAGCTGTGTAAGTCTGTCCGCCATTTTTCTAAATAAAATAACACGAGCGTTCAAAAAAATCTTTAAACAGTATTTTTGTTTTCGATAACATATTTATCGGCTCTTATCGGCACAAAACTGGTATAAGGTGTTTCCACTATGCAAGCATAAACAGTACACAAGGTATTTAAATTAAAACCTAGTACTAACATAAGAAAAATAGACTGAAAAATTCTTATAACGGTCAAATAAGACAACATAAATGATTTTTCGCTCGGGCGAGAACAGAGGAAAAATGTTGCGAGCGAAAAATAAAGCGAACGGACTAAGTGTTACGGCTAGTATAATTAAATCGCTGTTATTTTACTTTAAAACTAATTTAATTTAGGGATTGCATATTGTAATGGTATTTAATGGCCATCCAACAACATAAAATTTTCATATTTATGTTTTCTGTGAATCAAATATCATAAAATGGACGTTACGGAACTGCTTCCTTTCTGGGCAATGCCGGGCTAGCTTATAAAAAAAATCACGTTATATCGGACGTCAGAACGTAAGTACTCTTAAAAACTCCAAACACAAAAAAAAAAAAAAAAACAAACAAGCAAAATATATAAACGACAATTTTGGACAGAATTGGTGGCCTAGATGTATCCGCCACGACGCACCCACCGGACCGGGGTCTATTCCAGGCGGTCTGGCGACCAGCCCATCTCCCCCAGGTACTCAGTTACTCAGTTTTCTATGATTTCATTTCTTAAAAATTTCAGATTAAATCAAACATGGCAGGATATTTAAACGTCACGGCCGTGACCCTAGCCAGGGATGCGCTCGTGTCAAGGCTGCTAAAGTGAGCGCGACCAGGATTGGCTGCCAGCAACGGCAAGTAACAAGTGGTCACGTTTCGAGTGAAGTTATGCTGCAGGCTGCAGACACGTTTTTTTTTTATTTTTTCCAGATCTTACCGTTCTTTTTTCTTCTTCCTTCAGCTCCCTATATAGAATCGGTCCGTTGCCCGAGTTAGAAACCGTTCTTTCCTCAGTGCAACGACTATAATTTTGTTTTGTTTTTTTTTTAATTAGTACTCTATTTTGAAGAAATAATAGTGCAACACAAATACACTTAACAATATATATTGTACATTAATTAAAGACTTACGTTGATATTTTTAATTTCAATAATTTTGTTGCCTAAAAATATGTTTTTTTTTCCCGATTATAACCTTTTAATTAATGCTTTTAAAAAATATTTTGCACGATCATTGCATTTTACCATTACTATATGTGTTCTTAAAAGCATCTTTTAGGCCATTTCGTTTTAAATATAATTTTAAAAGCACGCATCGCGATCGTTACAGAAAACAGAAGTCAGATTTTACTTCATCTAGGAAATTTCAAACGTCTGCAAAGTGTGTTGCATTTCGGGATGGGCTGGAGACCTATCTATGTATCGAAAGGGGCTTGGATTGGTAGGACCAAAGACGGTCCTGTGGACCGTGGAGGGGTGGACCTGGGGGAGGGGATTCAAATAAGCGAACCAGAAAGATTTAACGGGCTTAGGTTTGGGGGAATTTAAGAGAAAGTACTTTTACCCTTGGCGAAACACGGGCAACGGACCAAGGCTATATAGGGAGGTGTAGGAAGAAAAAAAAAAAGAATAGTAGAAGCAAGCATTCGAAAGGGCAGCAGCCAAGTGAAATCAATTTTAACTGAAAAAAAAAATGAAAAAAGTGAGCGCGGAAAAATGCTGAAGTGATAAGCAATTTTAATTAAAGGAAAGAAAGCTCACTGGCCACGGCGTTTTGGTATTTTTCCGGGCTAATTGTGGCTAAAGCTCCGCGTGAAAGTGTTCAGAGAAGCTACCAGCGGGTCGTCCCTTCACTGCAAGCCAGATCAGAGACGTGGCTACCAGGCACAAGCCCCAGCGGTCAGCCATCTACGATTTAAGGGCTGGAGCCTTTCAGGCTTTAGAGGACACATCAAGTAAGTCCGTTCCTCGAGAGCACCGCGTTTGTTGTTTATCTTACCTATGGCCATTCGATTCTATGCACCTTATCCTCCGCGTCTCCAAACTCGCGTCAGGGATTTGTGCAACACAAGCTCTGCAAATATAAAGAATCTGCTTAGAAAAAGCTGGATTTAGTGAGATCGTAAATACCCATTCCCTTTAATTAATTTATGTTTTTTTTTTTTCGCAGTCTTGACAAGAGCGCAGTCCGGGCTAGAGTGACAGTCACGTCGGGAATAGGGTCTATAATGAATAAATATGGAAATGATATCTGAGTAAGAAACTTTACCTGGGGGAGATTGATACATCAATGCCACCAATTCGTCCATGAAATTTGTTTGTTTATTTATTTTGTTTTGCTAGGACGTGAGTTTTTGGTAGTTCCGAGACGTCCAAAATATTTGCATATTTATTGTGCGGACTGCGGCCATTAGGTCTACAGGTGGAGAAACGCGGACATCGATGATTTTCGATGTTTTAAAGCAAAACATCGATGTATCGGCGATGTTTTTAAAAAATATGAAGATACATTTTTGCTATTAATAAAAATAATTATGTCCTAGATGCCTAGAGGATCATTTATATATTGTCGTACGATTTGCTTAAAATAAAAAAAAAAATTAATATGACAATGAGAAAAATATTTTTTTCTTGACCTCACGCCGACCAACAGATGCCTATTTATATTTATAATTATTAGGGTCGAATATTACTCCTTTATTTCTGATTATAAATGTATAACACTGCAAGAGTAAAATAAATAAATAGACCTTTATATATGTGCATCGATGTTTTTATCGAGGTTTCTCCACCTCTAATTGGGTCGAACCCGCCCTGGGTATCCATGAGCTAGCCAGGCATTGCCGAGAAAAAGAAGCAGTTCCGTTACATTTGATTATTTCGAAAGTTGTTTTATTAAATATGTAAAACTCTTTATTTTCTTATTTTCACGTCATTCTCGTACTTGTGCTTTTTTATTAGTGATCGTACTCTTCTCGATCGTATCTGGGCGATAACAATATATCGTGTGCTTATGTCTTATCGATAGTTACATATGATAGTTCTTAGTGTTACCTTATCTAATTTATATTATATTTAAACTATTTACATTCGGCCGACCTGACTACAGATCGACCACGATCTTTATAAACAAAGGGCTACCATTTCATTAACATTACTTATCCAAGGCTTAAGTCTAGCAGGTTCTAAAACACCTCTGAATGGCATTTGTGTTAACTGGCAATCATCAATATCAACGACTTCGTACCTATCATTATCGAACACACGGCTTATCTTATAAGGCCCACGGTACTTGGGAGCAAACTTCTTATTAATTCCTGCAGTGGTATCGACATTTCTTATAGCCACATAATCACCTACATGATATTCTCGAGGAGCTCTATGCTTTCTACTATACAAATCTTCGTTTCTCCTTTGGGAATTCTGAATATTGACAGTTGCATGCTCACGGATTCTGACCAGATCTCTAGGTTCAACATTGAATTTATTCTCCAAGTACTCAGAAAGCTCATCCACTATAGGTCCCTTTTGTACTACTCCAAACAATAAGACACTAGGCGCTACCTGGGTGCTACTATGTACTGCGTTATTAATTGCATATTC
>VNJS01015758.1:0-110839 GCA_008042575.1 Drosophila watanabei
CACAATTGGCTAACAAAATACCGTTTCATTGTTGGTTGTTAAGCCGAAATGCCAAAACACAAAAGCACACCAAAAATCGACAGAATGCGTTGCCGGGGAATGCAACAACTTAAGCCTCTGGCAGCTTCCAACAATACACAAATCCCAGTCTAAGGCTTAAATGCCAAACAAATTTTGCAACAAATTTCGGGCCCCGTTATCGAAATGACCCATTGACTGTTGTGCACTTTGGCTAACAACCATAACTACATACACAGACAGGCGCACTCAAACACATACAGATATCGCTCTAATGAAACGCAATATCTTCGAGACAATGCTAATTGCCTGGGATGCAAACAGAAGCTGCATTGAACGCAGCATATGCAACCGAATTATCGGACGAAACTAGGCACTGCTTTTAAGCACAGAGAGAAAATGTTTAAGGTACAAATTGAAGGTATTATATATAAGATATATTCTCTAATATTTTATATATAAAAATTCTTAATAAAAATCTATTATAAAGGATTCTTTTTTAAGCATAGAATAAATATATTTAAAATTTTTATGATTATTTTATATAAATATATATAGGTATTTTATTTTTATTACTATCATTACTTAAACCTTCGTCCCTCTATGTACAATTTGTCAATTATAATAATAGACATGGATCAAATTCTGCTGTATTACAATTCCTTCCCTAATATACAAATAAATTTAAGAAAATTATTTAAATATTAAATATCAATTTCAATTCAAAGGCATACTTTAGTTTTGTGCAGTGTTAATGCGGTTCTCAGCTAGAATGTTTGTGTGCGAATATTTGTGCAGAAGCATTCATTCCTCTGCACATTTCGTTTACTTGGCCAAAAGCCAATTTTCAGCCAAAACGCATGCCAAATTTGCCAAAAACGAAGCGAAACGAAATGGGAGAAAATAGCTAAATATTTTATGATATCGATGAGGCAGGCAGTTCTGCAGAGAAGCAAAGCTTCCACAGCCGCCCTTTCCTTCTCAACCGCTGCGAAAAGTAGTTCAGCAATGCCAGGCTAAGCCCACTTGCAGCCCCATTCAAATGTGTTTTGTATACCCTGAAGTTTGATTAAGGGACTGAATTATGGTATTACAGAACATTTTAGGGAAATAAAATAGCAAAAAATATATATTTTATATATCAAGTGTAGAGTGGGGAATTTTGAATAATAATAAACAACATAAATAACCTTTAAATTCTTGTAAGGACGCTAAAGATTGAATTACATTATTCGATATTCTTGTAGTTTTTCTTTCAAATAGATTTCATCACTTGCAAACTTTTTGATTCTTTTTAAGATTTTATAGCTAACCCGACTCAATAAATACATTTTCTTGTGCTTAGTTGCTCTTTAAGAGTATCTAACCATAGCTCAAACCCTTCAAACACTGATGTTAGTCGTCTATTGTGGCCATTTATGGTTTGTTTGTGAAATATGAGCACAGTTTTCCACGGAAAGGGGATAACTTGGCCATGACTTTTCCGAGCCCCCAGGGCCAATCAATTTCCGATGTCAGCCTAAAAGTATGCAGGCACTGAAGCCCGCAACAGAAAGCTTCGAGAGTAGAATAAGAACTTCGTTTTGGGACTCACCTGCAGTGGCAACGGCAGAGTTAGAGTCAGAGTTTTCACGCCCACCTGCTCCCCGACTAATCCCCTGTTCCGCTCGATTCAGGGACTCGCTGCCGGAACGCTCCTTGCCACGCCAAACACTGACGCCACAACACTCGGCGCAGCAGCAGAAGACAAAGCCGAGGATGAGCAGGATCCAGGCGGCGACCATCAGGACAATGGTCGATGTGGACCGATAGCTATAGTTCTCCTCGCCAATAAGCACCAGTACGCTGTCCGCGGTGAGATTGGCATGGGTGGCCGTTCCGTTGGAGTGGAAATCCAGCAGGCCGGCCTCCAAGGTCGGTCCATAAAAGCCGTCGACATTGGCCAGAGCCGCGTAGCTGCTGCCCACCGAATGCAGATACGGCTGCTGCACTTTGGTCAAACGCAGAAGCGTGTAATTAGACATGATTGACCCACTCACTTACTCACTCACTCAGCCTCAGTCAATCAGTCAATCAGTTGATCACTCAATCAGTCACTCTTTAGCCCGAATTAGCTGAAAATCGAATGAATTGAACCGCCAAAACGTGACCGTTTCTGGCTGCCGAACAAGTTGGACTGTTCCTACTACGTTTTATCTATTTTCCATATACACGAACGAGTATTATTTGTATTATTTCTTCGGTTTTTGAATCTCAGTTTTGGAGTGTGCGATACAGCTGACGACTGACGACAATCTCCGTTATCACATTGTGTATTTAGGCAGATAGATCGAGCCGCAGTGACAGAATCTCGTCTCTTGTTTAAACAATATTGTACTCGCATTAACGCCTGCCTAGCTGCCTGCCTGCCAGTTCATATTTTCGCTCTATTTTTGTGAGCCAGAAAGGCCTGTTTCGGAGTCTGGCTCTCGCGGATTTCTGACCGACTTTTGTTTACCAGCGAGAGCGGCTATTATAGTGGCAATATATCGATTCTCTCGACCGATCTCCACTTGTGGTGGGTTCTCTCGAGGCCCGTGGTGAAGCTCACTGAGGGAGAACGATAACGAGCTTTTGGTTGGTTGTTATTGTCTATTTATTTTTTTGTGTTTCTGTATCTTATAAATGTGCATACCAATTTCAAAAGTAAAGATTTGTTGAATTTTTGACAATTTTAAAATTATAAACAAATTGAGAATTTTATTTTAATTAAAACTGATCAAGAATACATAATAATCCTATGCAAAGTTATAAAAACTACAATTTTTGGTTTTATTGCTAGTGGTTACTTATACCTAAATATGTGTTAAAAAATGCTCTCTAAAGAGTAAAGCTTATGTATATTTTAGGAATAAGAAAAATAAATAAATATTTTAGAATAAATTACTTACAAACATTTATTTAAATTGCTTTAAAAAACTGCCAAAATATATAGTCTTAAAGGGTATCCATAACTTCGACGTCGAACTTTTTCTTTTGAGTTATAATAACAATGCTATGTAAATAACATATAAACTCTTATGTATTTATTAAAAATGCTGTTTAAACAAAACAATGCGTGCAAATGATAAATGCAAGGGAATTTTTATATGCCAGACGACAGTATTATATTTTAATTAAGAGCTGTAAGATATAAGAGGTGTAGACACATGGGACTTTGCATTTATT
Source organism: Drosophila watanabei (assembly GCA_008042575.1). Taxonomy (NCBI): domain Eukaryota; kingdom Metazoa; phylum Arthropoda; class Insecta; order Diptera; family Drosophilidae; genus Drosophila; species Drosophila watanabei. Next base: position 3,226 of record VNJS01015758.1, read on the forward strand.
TTAATATATTCTACTTCATTCTCTTGCGGGGTAAGCTCTTTATAGAACAATTAAACTTATATTTAAATCAGATTATTTTCCTACAGACTTTGGACTAGCGAAGCCTATCCAAGAGGACAGCCCCGAAGATCATTTAAATCGGCCTAATCTGGACTATTATGAGGACCACGAAGAAGTTACGTTCTCGTACAATGATCACAATAATGACAACGATCACGTAACGTTTATCGATTTAGATTCAGATTCTGAACAGAAGACAACATCTGATATGGATAAGCTGCATTCGGATAATCAGTTTAGCTCAGTAAATGGGGTTTTTGAGGATGATGAAAATTATGATGAGCGAACCACATCGCGAATGCTGGATGTCCTGAGTCGGGGCTTACTTAAAATGAAACGACGGCCAGAACCAGTCTGGGATTACGAAATAGAAGATCGAGTTGTGCGTTATGCTATGAATAATGTGCGAGAAGAAATTTAAATTGTAAAGTTAATACAAATTATTGGAAATAATTTACTATAAAACTATTAGCTTGTATTATTAAATAAAATAAGAAATTCATCTTTTTAATTTCAATGCTCTCTCTTTTATTTTTATAAATTCAATAATGCTCGTAAAAATGTAACGAAATTAGTAAAATGCAGGCAACTTAAGACCTGATGCGCTCCATGCCAGCGAGCTCAGCAATGTCGGCGCAGTTCATGCGGCGATTCCATCCTAAAGTTAAATAACACATTTTATCTATAAAATAAAATGATAAGATTCTCAAACTTACCCAAGCAATTCAACCTGGTGAGTTCGCAACGTCCTACATCCCTCCAGCGCCAAGTCCTGCGTGTCCTGTTCCTGCACTCCCTGTTCAAGGTGGGCATCCTGCGATCGTTCTCGTTATTCAGCTGCCTCACACAGGTCTCACACCTTCTGGTCAGTTCATCGCAGTCCCGCTCTTGGCCAGCGACCAGAGTCAGGCAGAGGACTGTGCATGGGATATATAAATAATTAATAAAAGGACACACTCTCCTTTTCCTAAGATTTAGGACTCACCAGCAAACAGGGCTAGAATAGCTTTAAGATGCATTATTTTAGCTTGTTGGCTCTGGATGAGAACTTCTCAGATGGCTAACTTCAGCTGATGCCAACCCGATTTTATAGAAACACCCAGCCCTACGTGGTGCAAGTTCAACAGATGTTTTAAGACAATAAATAAAAGTTATACAATCTGGTAATAAAAGACCCTTTTAGAACCAGGAAATATATGAAAAATGGGTCGCCTTTTGACTATTGTTTATACTTCCTGCAGATAAAGAAATATTATTTTAATTAAAATTACAATGCTTTTCCGCAAACCTTGTTCACTTTATAAAAGACAAGGCTGTTGCACGTTTTCAGCACAGAACTTGATCGTATAATCCAACCACCATGTCGAAGATTGTTTTGCTTGTTGGTAAGGATATTGCAGATCCTGCGAAATAAATATTTTCTTATAAAAGTTATTTATTTCAGCCATCGTTGTCCTGGTCTTCGCGACTGTTGAGGCACAAACTCGGCGACCCATAAACCGTCTGATTTGCCAACGTCAAGATGAGAGGTGTCTCCGGAATGAGCCCAGAAATGGGCGGAACAACGATCTTTCGGAGATCTTTAATCAATGGTGTCGGGGAAGCAACCCAAGATGGCGTAATATTTCACGTTGCGAACTTACCCGGGCCACTTGTCACTGTAAGTCATTTATTGATTTAGTTATATTACTTTAAATTAATATGATTTAATTTTATTTATGCAGTGACCCTTGAGAACTGTGCCACCTTGTCCTGTGACAATGTGAGGCGAGCTCTGAGGCAAGGTAGCACTTCTACTACTACTACTAGTCGCCCGGCGCCCAGCGAGGAATAGAAAAGATCTTACTAAATATTGACTTAAAAATTCTGTATGCCTAGAAATTAATAAAAAACTCTTTAATGCTCTATAAATGATTTTGTTTAAAAGAATTTTTGTCTACTTTCAAAATATGGATTTATCTAACCTTTCGATTTCTAAAGGCTGCTTAATGAAGTGTTAGGATTAAGCCATGGTTGCTACAAAAAATTTCGACAATTTTAAAATCAACTGTAACTGCTAGAGACTGCTTTATTTTTTTATCATCCTGATGATGCCTATAATCTATAATATGCTTATTCGGTACTTATTTTTATACAATTTTTTAAATAATTTCAAAAGATTTTTCAATGTATTCCTCAGACTTTGTTTTATTTTTTCAATTTTATTATTTTTTAGTAAAATTTTAAAGGAAAATCTACTTAATATCACATAATATATAGTTCTTTTTATTTAATTCCAAATAATGTCATATTAATTGTACCGTATATAAATATATACAAAATTTGAAGAAAATTCGACTTCATGAGCATTAAAGCTGTATTCTTAAATCTGATCGGTATTTATGCCTTATTATAATTGACAATTAAATTGTGATGAAATGAGGTATAAATAAAGAATTCAATTTCTACTTTAATGCTCTATAAGTTTTTATTTATTGGTTTCATAATAATATCATGTGGAATTAGGTCCTGATGCGCTGCATTCCAGCCAGCTCAGCCACATCTTGACAGTTCATGCGACGATTGATGCCTTTAGAACCGAAAGAAATCACAATTCATAACTTGAAGGTATGCCAGACATAAAGTCTTTTTCCAAACTTACCCATGCAATTCAATTTAGTTAATTCACAGCGACCAACGTTTCTCCAGCGCCAGGTTCGTCGGAGCTTCGCCCTGCACTCATTGTTGAAGACGGGCATCCTGCTGTCATTTAGGTCATTGAGAGTCCTTATACAGGCCTCACATCTCATCTGCAAATGATCGCAGTCCCGATCTTGGCCAGAAACCAGGGCCAGGCAAAGGACTACAAGACGCAGATAAATATTTTTATTTCATATTAATAAATTCCTCAATTAATTTAAAATAAAACTTACCAGCGAAAAGAGCTACGATAGTTTTGATATGCATTATTTTAATGGCTCTGGATGAGAACTGCAGATGACTCTGCCAAATCGGTCTTTATATAATCACCTTTCACTAGATGCAGTGGGTCCAACAGATGTTTCAAAACAATAATAATAATAATGAAATAAAAGCCATTTAAAACCAGGAAATGTTTTATAAAATAGACCTATTTTAAGCCATAGTGAATAAAGCATTTTGTGTACTTCCTGAACATAATAAAGACACGTTTCATAAACAAACTTCAGTTTTTTCCCATCAGTTGTCTTAAACCTTTATAAAAGCGTAGGTATTTGCCCGTTTTCAGCTCAGAAGTTTGTGCGGAATTATTAAGATGTCCAAAATTGCTGTGATTTTTGGTAAGAAGATTGGGATAAAATACTTCCCTTGCATTTATTAACTTTGTTATATTCCAGTTATTGCTTGCCTGTTGGCAGTTGTTCAGGCTCAAACTCGTGAGCCGACTCCTCGTGAAATTTGCCAGACTGTCAGTCAGAGATGTCTGAGCCGCGTTCCAGTTCACGGAAACCGATCTGAAGTTACGGATATCCTGAATGCACGTTGTCGCCGTAGTAATCGACGCTGGCGCAATATAACCCGATGCGAACTTGCCCGGGCTACTTGTCAATGTAAGTTTTTTGTTTGGGAAAAGTATATGCATTTTATAAAAATATTATTTAATTATTTAATAGTGACTATCGAGCGCTGTGCTGCCTTGAGCTGCGCCAATATAAGGACGGCTCTAGGGGCAGATCGTGTCACTACCACACAGCGCGCCCCTGCATCGACAACTACAAGGCGTCCTTCGACCTAGATCTTGATGATCTTATATTATTTTCAGGATATTTATGATAACAAACCAAGTTTTATCGGAAAAAAAATAAAAACATCAATGCTCTCTATATTTTTGTTGTGTTTTACTAATTAATTTCTTAGGCTTAGGAATTGCTGTTACTTTAAAGAATCATTGTTGGACATCTGCGTATATATTTTTATATTTATAATATTTAGCCGAGTTTATTCACCTCATCCGCACATTTAGCTACGCATTTAATATGCATTTTTAATGTTTGTACAATTGTTAAGCATTTTTGAAGTTTATAAGAAATGTGCTACGGCTCGATCAACGTTTATTCGTAAAATACAACTTGGTCAAGTATGATACCAATTAGCTCTGCTAAGCTTAATAACAAACTGGCTAACCACACTAGAAAGAGATCTCTATTTAATGAAAGTGAGTGAGTTTTAATTAAAGAAATCAGCTGTGATATTTTATTACTTATTTTAAATTCATTTTAACAGGTAGTTTTAACAGGAAAAGCTGTGTTTGCCTTTCAGTTGGAATGGTTTTCGGACTCTGCCTGGCGGGAATATTCTTTTATGCTTCGTTGCCAAAAGAGGAATACAGAAGTAACTCAAAAAATTTAATGAAAATTATGGGACTAGAAGCTTTACAGAATAAAACTCAAAACACGACTTCTGGTTACTATAAGTTAGCTCAGAAAACTGAACATTCTAGGTTTCCTTCTACAGCAGTGAGTTTAAAACATACGGCTCAAGTAATTCCGGAGGCTGATGATGAAACTGATGAAACTGAATAGTCTAAAAATTATAATATATTTAAAAGATATGTGTCGAACCTTTGATATTTTATAAATAAGCTAATTATATTTAAATTCTATTTATTTTCTGTTTGCTTATTTTGTTGTTGGTTTCATTTGGGTTTAGGCTTAAATTCTTTGCTGAAACTTAGATTTAATATTTGTAATCAGTATAATATAATATATTTTATGAATATAAAACCTTGAACAGTGTCAAAGGAACATCTTCGAGGCCTCGAGGATACGCTCGGAGCAACTCTGCTTCAGCTAAAGGTTAAAAAAAACACATTCTTCTAGAGAGCATTGAAATTAATGGTTTTTTATTTAAGCAGGTTAAGATATTTGTTTTTCATGGATTCGAAATCGACTGAAATTGTTTTAGAATGCATTAATCACCGGGTCCGCGGGGGGGACGGGGAGTTCGAGTAGTTGGAATTCTGGGAGTCGTGGTTCTGGGACGCGGAGTTCTGCGGCGAGTAGTAGTTCGTCCAGGCCTTCTAGTTGTAGGAATCCTTGGAGTAGTGGTTCGTCTAGTCCTTCTAGTGGTTGGAGTCCTTCGAGTAGTAGTCCGTCCACCCCTTCTAGTTGTTGGGGTCCTTCGAGTTGTAGTGCGACGAGGTGGTGGTCCGCCAGTCGGTTCGGGATTAGGCACTGGAGTGTCGGTAGGATCCGTGGGGATTCGAGGTGTGGTTGGACGGCCGCCGCCACCACCGCCACCAAGGGTATTCCTCACATTCGCGCAGGTCAGAGTGGAGCAGCGGACAAGGGTCACTGCAATGGGTATTTTATAAATAAATCACGAATTTGTTTATATATATTCATACTCACATTGACAATTGGCTCGAGCTAGTTCACAACGCGTGACGTTCCGCCAGTTTCGGTTTGAACTACGGCAATGATTATTAAAGATATTGGTGACCTCATTAGTCCTTCCATTTCGATTCTCGCGACTCAGACATCTTTCATTCTGTCGCCGGCAAACCTCGCGAAGATCTGGCCTTGGAGTTTGAGCTTGGACACTCACACACAGGACCAAAAGTGCTATAATGTCAAAGGATAATTAAGGAAACATTTCAACCAAGAGGTTCTACCATATCCTTACCCAATCCCACAGAAAATTTCATCATCTTGCTGTGGTCTACCGAAAACTCGGTTACGATCTGTACTCATAACTAGCGCAATCTTGGGCTTTTATAAAAATCTAGAAGTAATTTTTTATGACCCGGAAGGTACTATTTTTAATACCTTAAAAGATGACCCATTTTATTGAAATTGTAATTCTTTAAGAACGCTTAAAGGGCTTTTGTTTCTTTAATAATAACTTACAGCTATTGTTTCCAAAGAAACAGCTGCCCTGAAGGGCTCGTGTAGCAATTGGTAATGTTTTAAATTCGGTAAAATTCCATAACCCATTTACTGAATTAAACTATGTAAACTATGTCTCACTTTAAAAGTATTCAAGTTACGGCGCTTAAGGCTTTGGGCTCTGATTTAATGACTTACAAGTGCGGCTTCCGTTTCCAGAAGCCCCGAAATCCAGTTCACAAATTAGAAGCCGCAGTAACCAGCCAAAACAAACCGCAGTAGCAGCTGTAGGGAGCCCCTCCTGTTGGTCCATTCAAATAAAGCCGCAGCCAAAACACAAAAACCAAAGCGCCTGCCCCACAAAAGACCGAGGAAGGAGATGGCAGCAGCTGGTAGGGTCTACAGTTGGAGATGGAGCCGGAGTTTGAGACAATGGACAGTGTCCGAGAGCTCTTGAATCGTTGCTCTGTTGCATTTTTGAATCGCAACTTGGCCGGCGTGTAAATTTACTTGCTCGGATTCAATTCAAAAGCGATTATCACCACTTAGCTGTCAGCGACACGACGCCAAACTCCAGCGAAACCGAGAACCGCACTCCAAGCTCCCCCAAAAAAATACTTTCAAGTCCAAGACCAAGACCAAGTCCGAATCCGATTCAGAGTCCGATTCCGAGGCCAGGCACTTGGCGGAGCACTTGACAAAGGGCATGGTTATATGCGGAGTGTCTACATGTGTATGTAGGTACGTACTTTGCTGGCTCAAATAAAATTTACACTTACAAGTGGCGCTAAAGTCAAGAGCCCTGCATTGCTCCCACTCCCCATGCCCGGATTCCCCGTTTTCAGTTCCACACTCCTGCCGCCCTGGTGAGGACGTCAGCTGGTCAGACATGTCCAAAAGTGGAAGAGAAAGACGCTGCAAAAGGGCAGGGGAGCTGTGGGGAAGGGGTGTGCGGCAAATGTGGTCAAGAGTTTTACAAAGTTCATCATCATGGCCTGGCCAGGGCCTGGGCTAAGCATTTTTCAAGTGCAGCGCCAAAAAGATTTTCAATTTTCAAATATTATATAAGCAGTTGGATGGCAAAGGCTGAGTGGAAAAATCATCACCACCTATGCCCTATCAACTGAGAGGGTCTATGTGCAGGCCAAGGATGTTTATGAAGCCAAGATATATGGGTTATAGATATATTTTTTTATATTAATGAGAAAAATAGAGAGACAATTACTAGTTTCTGAGTGAAAGAATATGAGTTATAATGCATTACTTTTAATGAAATAATATTATTTTGAAATATTTATCCTCCCTTTTAACTCAGGTGAGTTTTCTTGAGCATTTAAATGTTGTTTCGGCTTGAAACCCAATAACATTATTTTAAAGTATTGCACTCCTTAATATCCCTTAACTCAGGTGAGTTTTGAAGAGTATCTAAACTTCGTTGTAGTTTAGAAACCCAATCGCTTCTCTGCACATTCATAAAGTACATAATCATGTTCATGACGTGAACTCAAGTGGGTGTCGGGTGGGAGATTTGGGTTGGGGATCGGGGTTTGGATGGCAGTTTGGTTGGCATTCTGGTAAGGGTAAAAGCTTAAACCGCTACAAGTATTTAAAAAGCACTTCACACGGACATACACGCGTTCACACAGTTTATATTAAAAGCATATTGAGAGGCCATGCATTGTTTAGTTTCATTAAATAAACAGAACTCTGAATTCCTTCTAGAGAAAAGTAAACTTTAAACTCATGGTAAGCAAAACAATGTTTTTTATTGGTAAAAACTGTGAATCCTATTCAAATTCTGCATTCATTTTGGTCATTTACAGTTGTCCGAAAGAATAACTATTTGTCAATCAATAAACGTATACTTTTCAGACAGATATGTAGTTCTTCACGTAAGTTCGCTTTGGTTGGACATTATTGGGGACAGCCACAGTCGGAACCCTCTTCGGGAATTACAGGTTCAAGCTCGGGGTAATCTGGAATGGTTTCTGGGGGACAAGGGCTAGGCTCCTCTGGACAAGGGGTAGGCACCTCTGGGCAAGGTGTAGGCACCTCTGGGCAAGGTGTAGGCACTTCTGGGCAAGGTGTAGGCACCTGTGGACAAGGTGTAGGCACCTCTGGGCAAGGGGTAGGCACCTCTGGACAAGGGGTAGGCACCTCTGGGCAAGGGGTAGGCACCTCTGGGCAAGGGGTAGGCACCTCTGGACAAGGTGTAGGCACCTCTGGGCAAGGGGTAGGCACCTCTGTACAAGGGGTAGGCACCTCTGGGCAAGGTGTAGGCACTTCTGGGCAAGGTGTAGGCACCTCTGGACAAGGTGTAGGTACCTCTGGGCAAGGTGTAGGCACCTCTGGGCAAGGGGTAGGCACCTCTGGGCAAGGGGTAGGCACCTCTGGGCAAGGGGTAGGCACCTCTGGGCAAGGGGTAGGCACCTCTGGACAAGGTGTAGGTACCTCTGGGCAAGGTGTAGGCACCTCTGGACAAGGTGTAGGCACCTCTGGACAAGGTATAGGTTCCTCTGGACAAGGTGAAGGAGTATTTACCGGGCAAGGTGGTAGTGGATAAGGCCATTCAGGAAGAGGTGGTGGTATAGGTCTCCTTATTGGAGGCCTCGGTTTAGGCTTAGGGTTTGGCTTAGGTTTTGGTTTAGGTTTTGGCTTAGGTTTTGGTTTAGGTTTTTCAGGTCTCTTTGAAGGTCTCGCCGGTCCTGGTCCTCCCTTATGGGGCGCAGGTGCCTTGTGAGGTGGCTTATGAGGCTGCTGAGGCCTAAGTCCTAGAGCCTTCTCAATCACTTCCAAGCAAGCTTCACTGTGCTCCACATATTGCAGGACCACAAAGGCCACTGGAAAATAACTCTTTCAATTAATTTGTTAAGAAATACGTATCCTTAACTTACCCATTAAGCAGATAAGAGTTAACTTCATACTGATACCCTTTAGAAGAGTTTTTTGAAACTGTATGCTTCATTACCTTCATCTAGATCTTTTATAGGACTGTCAACGGCAATTGTGTAAATAATTTCATTGCACTTTAGGATAACCGAAACCAGATCTTTGCTAATTTTAGGCCAAGCAAATAGGCAACTGTTTGTCCAGGTCGTGGAAATTTTCTCCTCGAGTTCAGGCCGCTGAGATGAACTCGTCTGGCTCGTCTGAGCCAAGTCAGTGACTGTAATCTCAGACCACCGACGAGTAATAAATTCCCATTTTTTATGGCATCAAGAAAATCAAAACAATTTCGTTTGAAAAATTATGTTTTGGAAAAGATGAGGAGAACGAGAACACGAAGTGGGAGCCAGTGAGAAGTTTTGAAGAACTGCCAGACGGGATGACGAGGATGCATCAAGTGGAAGACAAGCATGACGATGTGCGGTGCGTGCCTGGCTCAACTCATCCACAGACTTGGGGATGGGACGGGATGCGATGGATGCTGGTCTGGTCCAGAGTCTGGTCTTTACGATAATGCCCCGTACGTGGAAGATGCAGCGACTGCCAGCGACTGACGGCGACTGTTGATTCCTGGAAGGGCTTTGAGCCGAGACGAGACGAGAAAAATTGAAGGCCAAGACCGAGACAAGAACATATCGCCTCCGCCTTAGACAAGAAACTTGGCTAACTCAAATCTCTTCACAAATATGCATTGTTTATTTGAACGAAATCTATTTAATATTTAAGCCAGGCCATAGCGATGATTTTTCTAAGTTCGCCTTCTCATTCCAGCTATTTCGGCAATAACTGCACAGTCCAGTTTCCTATTGTGAGCTGCAAAAAAATGAAGAATATAACGATTATTAATGTTCTTAATTGATTAAAGACATGCGAATATATAAACTTACCTCCACAAGCAATCACCTGAAGATCGCAGCGTGTCTGATTCTTCCAGATGTAAGTGCGGCGCACCTTCTCCCGGCAACCATCGTTCATGAAGTCCACGTTGTTGATGGGATTATTCAGGCTGCGAACACATCTGGTGCAGGTTTCCCTTAGCTTCCGGCAGTCCGGTGCCTGGCCATTGACAACCACACAGCCGAGAAGCAAGAGGAAGCAGGCAATAGTGGCCAGTTGCATTTTGGAGCTTATAATTAATTCGACTGATGACTCTGAGATCATAACTGAGCTTTATATAAGGAGCAGCGACCAGGAAAGGATTTCAGCTTTATTTTGTGAACTCTTAGTCTCTTGTCTTAAACAGATAAGTAAACAGATCTGTAAACAGCTGTTTAGTCACAGATACTAGGCTAGTGTGACCTATTGTACAAGGATGACATAATATTCCGGAAAAATAACTTCCATCGCAGGTGTTTCGGGACAATTGCAGAATTTTGTTTCCTTGATCCATTTTTGGGGTATAAATACCAAGGAATTAAGATCGATTCAGTCAGAGTAGATCTCGGGTTCCATTTCAAAAAGCTTTATTTGCAATGTCGAAACTTGTGCTGGCTTTGGGTAAGCTCATCTCTAAATATTTAGTATATATTTAATGTATTTTAATATATTCTTCATATTCTGTTTAGCAATCTGCTGTCTTTTAGTGACTCAGATCCTGTCACAGGATGCCGAGAATCGCAGGTTCTGTAATCGCTTAACAGACGCTTGTGTTCGCCAGCAGGGCACTGTGGGCACCGAGGACGATACTGTGAATATATACAACGATCATTGCCGACGAACCGATCGAACTTGGCGGAAGATAACCCGCTGCCAGTTAGTTCGGGCCTCCTGCTTATGTAAGGAATTATTTTTTTATATTTTGTGGTACTTTGATTTTAAGATATTCTCGTTTCAGTGACCATGGTTCGTTGCGACAATGTTACCTGCAAAAATGTGGCTGCCGTCTTGAGGAATTGATGAAAGCTACAAGCTTACTCTCATAATTATTTCTAAAAAATAAAAGCAAATATGCATTGCCAAAAAAACTATTTAGTGGTCTTTTTATGCTTATAAGTAATAGGAACTTTATATTTAATCAAACTATTACAAACCATTTCAATATATTCTTAATAAATATACGATTTTTTACGATTGCTGTTAGATGATATTTCACCTTAAATAATATCCAGAAAAATATATATATAGATTTTCAATTATTTATTAGGTTATTATTTTTGTTTTTTTAGAATATACTTAATAGTTTGTAATCCTTTAAGACAAATATTTTTTTTTATTATTAACCAATAAGTCGTCGCATTCCTGCCAATCTGGCCACATTCTCGCAATCCAATTTTTGGTCGTGATCTACAATTTTAAAATAAAATGTTTAAATGCTTTCCTTATTTTAAAATTAGTGAAAACTTACTTTCACAGGCCAGGATCTGCATATCGCAGCGCCTCACATCCCGCCAAACCCAACGGTCCCTCAGTCTTTCCCTGCAATCTCTGTTAATATACTCGAGATCGTTCTTGGGATCCACCAAACGACGCGTACAGAGTCTACATTGCTCTTTGATCCTTCTGCAATCCTGGCGCTGGGCTTCTACTGAACAGAAGCCAAGGAACAAAATTAATAAACAAAGGCAGAGCCACTGCATTTTTAACTGATATCTGAAACATTTAGTGTCACTTTATATATACTCACTTAAATGGTAATAAAGGTCATAAAAACACCTGGGGTCTATGAGTTGAACAAAGAAGTTATATATTTAATATCAGAGCAAGGAGAATCTCGGGAAATATTATTTATTAATTATCTCGTTTATTGAACTTCTCAATGAAAATGGACCAAGGAAAGTTATTTTTTTAAATTTACTATTGTTTTGAAAACAGTTGACTCTTTTTTCGTAAAATGAACATAATTTTTGCACAATTTAGCCATATAAATAAAACCCCGACACTTAGTTCACTTAGTCTATCAGTTTAAATTTCTTACTTTTACTAAAAATGTGTAAAATTCTGCTGTTATTGGGTAAGGATTATGTAATATATAATATTTTAAAGTAATCATAAAACTTATGTTTTCTTTTCAAGTCTTTTGTGTCCTAAATCTATCCCATATAGAAGCTAACCGAGAATATTGCGAGAGTTTGTATAGAGATTGCTTGCGATTTACACCCAGATTGGGCCGATATGATGAGACTATAGATTCCTTTAACCGTCATTGTCGGAGGGAGCGCCTAGGAAGATGGAATGATGTATCTCGTTGTGAAATGGAGAAGGCCACCTGTCTGTGTGAGTTTTTTAACTTAAGCTAACACTTATAGAAAAACATATAAATAATATATTGTTAACTAATAATATATTATTGATTTCAGTAATCTTGCAGCGCTGTGATGACATGTCTTGCAGGAATATAGCCGAAACACTTGGTTTATAAGTTCTACACAATAAGAAAAACGTATATTTTCTTTTAAACAAGCCCTTTGAAAAATAAATAAAGGTTTTACACACTCAAGCCTTTGTTTATTTATAGCTGCATTGTGCTTAAAGTACACAAGCTACTTCCTTAAAACACCTTTATCAATACAAAAGCTTCGCTTGAAATAAGAAACAAGTAGTCTTTAATTAAAGTTAAATAAAGGAAACCTGCAAACAAGCTTTACTCCATTTAAGCATTGTAAAATAAAATAACCTCTTTAGTTGAACTCAAGATGCTAAGAATATTGTTGTTGCTGGGTAAGTGGCTTTAACTCAACTTGGCCAAAACTATTTTTAAAGAGTCTTTCAAAGTTTGCAGCCTTTTAATTGGAACCGAGTGCAACTATTTTGGGGATCTTTTCAAGTGCAATGATGAGCTGCTTAAATGCCAGGAATCCGAGGTTAGATTGGGAAAGTTTAATGAAATTTCCGATGGCTACAACGGAAATTGCAGCCGGGAAATTGGCGCCAAGTGGAGTAATGTCACGCGCTGTGAACTGGAAGCCGTGAGGTGTTTGAGTAAGTATAAATATAATAAAAACACCAAATACTTTTAAAACTATTTAAATTCTAGTAAACCAGATGAAAGGCTTGGAAGTAAACTGCGAAAATATTGCCGATGTTATGCATTTGTGAAAACTTATCGGGCATTGGATACAAATACAGTTACTCATATTTCTATATGGGTATATTCACCCCCTTCGAAGTAACCACCCTAAAAAGTAAGCCTGGGGATTTATTTTCAAGTGGAATATTTTCTTGGCCTTCGGGGCATCTGTTGTCTTCTGTATATTTACCTTCCCATAAATCTCTCCCTCGACAGCAGGAAATATTTATGAGCTAATCATTTTTAATTATCATCGAGCGACAACAAAGCTGGATAAACTTTTACTGGAAAATCTAATCACATGCTGGAACTGAGAACAGAAATAATTACACCAAGACCCGCGGGGCAAAGTCCCGAAAAAACAAAAGCACTCTCAACTAAAATGAAAATGAGAAGGAAAATAAAAATAAAAATCAATTTCAAGGCATTTCCTGGCCACGTTTTGCACGTGCCACGTGCCAAAAAACAACACTAACAAGTTGAGTGGGGTTCCCCCTCCGCCGAAATGGAAGCCAAAATTTCATTACCATTTTTGCGGGAGGGGAGAACGCTTTTGCCCTTTGGCAGAGAGTCAATTACGGCAAGGAAGCACCCAACGATGTCGTCACCCGAAACCGAGTCCCAATCCCAATCCGAGGCCAGAGGATGCTCTCCATATATATATAACTGTGTAGTTGCTTAATATTTATCTAGCGTCGGTAATCAGCCAGCCCCGACATGTGTCCCTGATCTTGATAACAAACAAGGGAAGGCCAGAAAGGGAAAGGAGGGCAGTAATCCCTGCAAACAAATCAGAGCAGCCCCAAGATACTTCCAATGCGCTTTTAATAAACTGTCAGTTAGTAATAAAATTTTCAGTGAATTTGATTATGATTACAATCGCAGTGATGACAACACGATTGAGATCCCGACGCTCCCCAAACTTCGACTTCGTTAGGTGTGTGTGTGTTCGAGTTATTTTCGAGTCAGGAGCTGAGTGTGAAATTTGGCAGCTTGTTACAGTTTTCCGGCACGGGGAAAATTTAGGGGCGCTGAAACCATTGACCCTAATCATGTAGCAGCTTGTAAAATGCGAGCGTGAAAAGAAAATTGAAAAGTTAGTTCAACGTCGGGTTTTCCCGTTGCCCCCTCCTCGTTTCACGTCCGTTCAATTTCTAAAAGGCTGTTGATTTGGGAAATTCCTTAAACTTGTCCAAAAGTCGGTGAAGCTGTAAAAGCCAAAAGTTGTTGAAGGTATATATATGCCAAGATTTTCGGCAAGTTTTCTCAACTCGGAAAATGAGGAAAGCTATTTGAGTTGTGGGAACTATGAATGAAATGCGGCTGGATTTGTGAGTGTTAGCTGAGAAAAAGCTGTGAAGAAATTTCCCATAAAAGATGGGTTTTTATTATGGTTATAAACAAGAAGCAATGCAAAAAAAAAATATAACTCCTAAAAAATTTTAAATTAAAGATCAAAGATTAATAATTTAATTCAATAAATATCAATAATTTATAAATTTCTGCTAAACTAATAAATAGTTTAACTAGGCTTCAACAAGCATAAAAAATCGATACATATTATTTACAAACCCTTTTTACATTATATTTCCTTTGCTACAGCAAATGCCTATTTCCTGCTCTTTCTTGGAGCTTTAATTTATTGCAACAAAAGACCTTTAAGAGCGTTAAAAAACACCTTCCTTTCGAAGGATAATCGACAGCACACTCCCCCGGACAAAGGGCAAACCACCCACACTGCATCGAACCACCCCCTTTTTGGGGTGTTGTTTTGGAAAACACCTCCCAAAAAACCCCCCCAATGGATGGGCACACGTTTTGTTGCAATCCCGATGAGGAAATGCTAATCCGCATGTAATATTCGAAAATGATATGAAAATGCCAAACCAAACAACCACCCACCGAGGCTGAGTCCTGGATCCTGGATTTATACACTGCTCTGTAGAATGGCAACATTACTCAATGTCAACATCAAAATTGCTTTGGAAATCATGCATTCATTTATCCTGCAAACGCAGTATAGAAATTTTCATTTTCGGCTGAGTTTTAATTCGGGGAAAGTCCTTAAATAGCTGAACAGCCGCCTGGAACGGGGAACCGGGAAGTTTCATGCTGATTAAAAGTGGCAACTGTGTCTGCTGCCACGGGGTTGTGACTACACCGATGCTTTTTTGGGTTTCGTATTGCAACCTTTTTTGGCCTCGGGGGGAAATCCTTCGAGAAACGGGGGTGGTGACTCATCCTGCGCTGCACTTGTCCTCTGACATAAACCCAAAAAAGACGAGGAACAGCACTGAAATTTCGTCACAGACGGTGGCGTGAAATTTCGAAACGAATTCTCTAAACTCGCTCATTGTAATTTCTATAACGCCGAGACCGAGTGCATGGGCATGAGGAAGCATGTGGCTAGGAAGTTTGTTTTGTTTAAAATTATTAGAATTCAGTTGCTTGTTCCGCGGGTGGAATTTGTGGTGGCCGCAAGGCGGTGGTGGTGGTGGTGGGTTGCTGGGCGATTGGGTGGTTTTTCGGCATTGGCACAGCAGCTGGTGCCCTGGCACTTGGCACCGCAATGTGGTCAAAGTGAAGGACCCTTGTCTCGCCTCAGCACTTGTTTGGTCTACGGGGGAATCCCCGTGTGTGTGTTTGCCGGGGATTTTAATTCATTGGAAGGGCAAGCAAAAGCGCAAAAGTCAAACGATTTGCCAACACTCAAACTTCTGACTAGAGGCTATATACAAGGACTGAGATTTTAAGGGGAAGAGGAACATATATGCAACATAGAAACATGTTTCACAGTTGGGAGAACATTAAATTTGTAGGAAATAAAATTGAAATATGGAAATATAAAAGAACAAAGAAAAGAAAAGAACAATAGTTAACGAAAAACAGCGGCTAGAAGATCATAAAATAAATATTGCTAGATACTGTAAAAATATAAAAATTGTGTTTTCATTTTCAATATATTATATCATTAGCATTAATTTACACTTATTTTTCCATTAATTTTTAAGCATTCTTTCACAAGAGATCACTATCATCCACAAGTCCCATTAAAACCCTCCTTAAGTCTTATTCTGTGTAACTTGCAGACATGATTCATAAGTAATTGCCACAATATCTGGACGATAGCGAGCGAGCAAACAAAACAAATCCATAAAATTTAGCCGGCTAGACAGATAAATTGAGCAGAAACGCTGAATCCGACGACGATGGCGACGACGTGCTCTTGGCTCTGTTGACATGCCACGAAACTGGAAAACAATTAACGTCCGATTTTGATATGTGTGTGAGCCAAGAGCTAATCGAAAGTCTCCATCGACCAGACACGGCAAACAGTACAGGGCAGTGCAGTTCAGGTAACAACAATGTAATATTTGCCAAGGACAACTGTACCTTGGTCCCAGGATCCCAGCACAAGTGTTTTCGGCGATAACAAAGGTGTTGCACAAGCAAGGACCTGGCCGGTCGAGATTTATGTAATGCACTAAGAGAAATATTATAAGAGCAAGCAAGGATTTTAAAAGATAAGATAGGATATTTTATAAAGCTATTGAAATACTATTACTTGTTACAAAATACTTAAGGCATTATGGTACATTTTGGATACCATTTTCTTGAGCAACTTAACTTTTTTTTAAGTACAAATTGAGTGTAAATAATTTCTCAGAGAGAAAATAAATAGCTATAGTTCCCGGATAATTTCCTCATTATGTTATAAATTTACGAGTGCTGGAATAAAATTCCCATCCTTGTTGTGTGGGAGCGAGGATTCTGCTCATTAAATGTCAATTTCTAGTCGCCGCCGCACATCAAACGCTGTAGCACTGACCAAGGGACATCGCACATATCCCGCTGAGCGCGTGTCCTTTGAATTATCGCCGATACCCCCGCATCCATAATGCGCTCTGTGTCTTCGAATCCTGTAGCCGAGGAGTATCCTCTTAGTTCATCTGGCGCGCCTGAGTTATGCGAGCATTGTTGCCTGGCCATCGCCTCCTTGCCGGTGAATTATTATCCCTTTCGCATATGTTGCTGCTGCTGCCGCTGCTGCCCGGCATTGTCCTTCGTGTATCCTTTCAAATGTCTGTTGCCCGGCCACGCCTCGCATTGCCTTGCTCTTGGGCGTTTTGCAGTTAAACGTCGTGGCTGCAAAGTTTTCGGGGCGTGTTCGTTTCATAAATTGCTTTCTGCTTTCTGTAGAATTTGGTTTCTTTTATTTTCGGCCGTTTTTAGATTTTCTTTGCCTCAAATTTCATAATTACCGGGGCGTGTGAGTGTCTGTATATATCTGTATATGGGTTTATGTGTTCCCAATGCCCGGATCCTGCACTTGTTCGCCGAAGAGATACAAAAATCAATTTATTGTTTTTTTCTCTCTTCCCACTTTTTTGGGGTTTTTTTGGTTTCCTTTTTTGGCCTGGTCTGCGGTCAATGTTCTTGGCCAGGCCGGCAGCCGTTGTGGTCAACCAAGTGTTGGACAGCATTATAAATATTTGAGCTTGCCCTTGCAGCTTATGGCGAGTGGAGAAATTACTGCTGCAGTGCGTTGAATGGTTAAGGAATCTGCACAGAACTCTGAACCCGGGCTTTTGGCGGATTATATAGTTATAGTTCTTGATTTTCCATTTTCTTCCACAAATGAAAAACTGTGCTTGGAGGAAGATTAAAGTATAACTTGACCCATTTTCCGGATAACAAACTTTCTAGAGCTCTTCGAGATTACGACAATTAAATGGAAACCTAATATTGGGCAATTCAAGTCCACTTAAAAGTTAAAACGGCCCTTTGTCCTCTCCCGATTAGCTGGCATATCCTGTGCAGGCATGTCCTATCATTATATATCAGCTCGCAGAGAGGCCCTGGCATCTATGAAAATTACACATTTGCCAACTGCTAATTGCAAGTCATAAATTAAGCCCTCACCCGGGGTCTCGAAAAGGACCAAAGGGGGCTGGATACTGGGAACTGGACACTGGACAATGGACACAGGACACTCTGGAGACAGGACACAGGACACACAGCAGAGGACTCTGATCCTTGGGGCCAGGCATAACAGATAGGGATGTAAGTGAAGTGCGGGACTGTCAAAAACTTTAGATTGCATTAAAATGGCTCGTAGGCTGGCGGCATAGTTGTCTCTAAAACTGCACTGGGGAAAAACAGAAGTTAAAAGGGATTAAATATTATTTAAAAAAAGAGATTTTCTTAAGAAATTACATAGTTAAGCTATGCATTTAGTTTTAATAATTTTAAACTTAAATATATAACGTGTAAGTGGGTTTAATAAAAATTCAAAAAATTTCTTTTGAAAATATAATTTATTTACATTCTTTAATTTCCCTTTTCGGGATATATTTTTATCTAGAATCAAATCAAGATTTTTTCTTGCTGATAAATATTTTTTGATGATTTTTTTCAAGTGCCTTGGCAATGTCCTGTTTAATATGCGTCCTGCAGCTAGTGCGAGACATACGCACGCATTGCGGTGCCGTGGCCAAAGCTTCAAAATATTAATTATGACAGATCTCCGGAACAGGCACTCACACATATGGACTATGCACGACGCCTGGCGAATGCCGTTGGCGAAATTTGCATTTATATTAAAAACAAACAGCAAGGAGTCCGGGAATCTCGGCCAGAAGCCAACACAGCCAGCCGCCTGCCGGAAACCAGAAACCAGAAGCCGGGAACATGATGACAGCGCCAGCGACTTGCGGCGTAATCAAAGACACGTCACCAACAGGCCATGGACCAATTTGCAATCAACCGACACGCCCCACCACCTCCCCCTCTCCCCCACAGTTGGGCAAGGACACTCCCGCCACTCTGCCGCAAAACTATTGCACTAAACCAAAGCTGATTTCGTGGTCCGGACTTTAATTACATCTCATATATCAGACGGAAAAGCTTCCTCGTGCGGAAGGGCAGCGGCGGGGATCGCATAAAAATGATTTCGTTTTGATTGCAATAACTCCCCCAAATCTTGGGCCAGAGCAAAACCCCCCAAAAAAACCTTCATCAAGTGCACTCTGAGAGGGTGGTTTTCCACAAACCCACACAAGTGTTGCCAATTGTTTGTAACTGTTTTGCCAGTGACAGGGAAAGCGACAGCCTCCCGTCGAAATTGGCTTCGCAACCCCCAAGAAGGAAAACCCCCCGAAATTATTAGGTTTTATTGCATTTAGAAATGAGAATGAAAAATTTCTCATCACTAGCGGGAAAAAGTTGTGTGCGTAAGCGATTTATTGAAGAGCGTGACTGGCATTGTCCTGCGGCGGCTGCTTTTAATATTTCCAAGTGGCTCTTGTGGCAGATTTTATGATTACATTAAATATAGTGTATTGTGGGACCAGCTGAACCCTTGAAAGGGTTATCTGTACATCTCTCTCTGGCCCACAAAGTGCAACGAGCCGTGAATATTTTGTCGAAACAGAAATTAGTTTGGGGATTTGCATTTGAATTGTATCCCGGGAGTTTGGGGCGCCACCGCAGTTGTAATGGAAAGTTGCAGAAATAAAAGTTGGGCGGGCTGTCAACATTTTCGGTGTATATAAATCTGTTTGCCATTTGCATATGTAATAAGTGCGAGGACACTTCTGTTTCAGTATGATAATCAGGACGAAAAAAGCAGAGAGTCCTTATATCAAACGAATTATGGCGTGGCAACATGAATGCAAATAGACATGAGCACTTTTCAGATAAAAGCGAGATTGTGGCAGAGGGATAAAGGGATAATATTTGGCTGTTGTTTCAGATATATAAACTACTATTTATGAATTTGTAGAATGCAGTTCCTACCTTCTCTCTCCCCTAAACACAAAATAATCCTCAAGGACTCTTAGGTAAAGTATCTGAAAGAAAGTGACTGTGTGGTCAGCTCAAGTGGCGATGCCTATCTCGTATTTGCATCATATCTCACGGTTGTGCAGGAACATCCTTGAAGATACAATCTAAAGCTGTTAAGTAGAAGGACCCGGCACTTAAGGTAACTAGATCGAGGATCCTCTGGCACTTTCTCGTATTTAATTATAGGAATTTCAACCATTTTCCTGGGCACCTACTTTAAAGGGCATTCAGCGCGTACGCCCCTCGTTAGCATACAAATGCGAACCTCCGAACCCAAATCATCTCAAATGAACAACACTTCGCTATAATTTCCATTGAGCTACGGCTTCAGGTTTTAGGTTTTTTTTTTTCTCAAAAGAGACTGCAGACCAGACGGCTTTTGTCTACGAGAGCTCTGGATTAGGTTACACAACTCAAACAGATGCCCCGTCCGAGGGCTGTAGACAAAAGGATGAGGCATTTAGCGCATCCTAACAACTGCTACATGACACCGTATTATTAAATTAAATGCAGACACGCGTTGCTCTGGCCACCAGACTCGCTCTAGCCCTCGGACAACAGATGGAGCCGAGTCCGCTGACCATTAATTCCCGGCCAAAATAAATGGTCAGCCGCATCGCAGTCGCAGCTTCCTCCTTGGTTTGTTAAACTAACAAGCCAGCAACGTGGCTGGTTCCACGAAAGGCAATCAATAGATTTTCAGATTCAGATACAGCTGGGTATAGTGGAATCGAGCCAAATGAACGATTTTTAATTATACTTCGGACTGCCTGATAAAGATCTGATCACATATCATGTAACGTTAGGGAAATCTCTGACAATGTAGAAGGGAACTCACATCTTGCGGGGATTAACTTCTTCTGGAAGCGGAGAATGCATAATTTCATAATTCAAACTAAACGGCAGAAGGTAAAAAGTCACCTGCCCACCGCTTGGGTACAATAGTGCACTAGGAAAAATATTTTGTATTATAGTAAATTCACATTTTTAATAATATTAAGATATTTAAGTCACAGAAATATAAAGATAATATTTAAAGATTTGTAGATTATTACATTTAAAGGCGTTTAAATTCATTCAGTTAAAATTCATTGAATTCATAAAATGTATTTAATTCATTCTATTTATTTTATTAATTTAATCACTTTGCTCATTTAATGATTTGATTTATTTATACCGATAATTTTTTATAAACTCCGAATATTCCCCTATTTATTTAGAGTGTACAATTGCCTTTGGATTGCCCTTTGTCCTGAAGATCATTGATCAATGATCGTGCCTCCTGCTGCCGTCTGCCAGCTACCTGCGGCATCCCGGGCCACTTAGTGATTTTGGCCGTTGTTTGACCAGGCTAAACAGCTGCCACTTTTTTTTTCGGGCCCAAACGGTCTCCACAAAATTGATGACGACAGGTTGTGCCAGGCAAAACAACAAAAAATACAAGCGACCAGAACCGATCCCTGGGCTGATCCCTCGAAACAGGGATTCGGAAAGTTGGTCTGTGGATCGTCTGCGGATCTGACGTTAATCGACTAAATTGTAGCAGCTGAACTGTCAGTTTAGTTAAGTGGGCTGTGCCTCAACTCTGGAATACTTTAACTTTGATGTATTGCTGGCCAACACATTGATGACGAGCTGGCGATAAAGTCCTGGCCAGACTAGACCACTTCTACTCTCATTAAGGCCTTGATTAATGTTAGTTAGGGTTTTATTGTCGCGCCTTTTGACC
Organism: Drosophila watanabei; assembly: GCA_008042575.1. Taxonomy (NCBI): domain Eukaryota; kingdom Metazoa; phylum Arthropoda; class Insecta; order Diptera; family Drosophilidae; genus Drosophila; species Drosophila watanabei. The sequence continues at coordinate 24,659 of VNJS01015758.1, forward strand.
AGGAATTTTATGGCCTTCAATTTGCAGTCACCAGTATCTGTATCTTTGGTGTCGTCATCCTGCCAACTTCATCATCAGATTTTCGCCCGTTTTTGGCTGGTTTCGGTCTTCGGTTTCTTGGTCTTGGTCTCTCCTCTCCTCTCCGTTGTCGTCGCGTAATTAGTCTCGTTTGTTGTCATAAATTTTCGGTAAATTTTGTTGAAAAGTCGCATTTAATTGCACTGATTTACAGTTTTGTGTTTTTGCAGCTTGGTTGCCGGGGTTTTTGGTTAGGGTTTCGGTTAGGTGTTTTTCGCCACTTGGCTCACATAATTACGTGCAAAATTAATGATGTTTATGTGCAGCACTTTAAACGGCCGAAGACAAATATTTCGGCTTTAGTTTGTTCTGGTTTCATTTTCATTTTTGTTTCTTGTTTTTGTTGTGTCTGGCTTTCAGGCAGATCGTTAGCCAAAATTTAATGAATTCAGCAGGTGCAATTTAAAATCCTGAGGTTAGAACTGGTAATGATGCTGAGAGCAGCAAGGTGCAATTCCTGCTGATGGATGGTGTCCTCTTGACCATAAATTATCCCCATACTTGAGTTGTGGTCAATATTTTCGGATTATTTCCTCTTAAATTTCTGGTTTTTGGGGCAAATTATTGGAATTAAATAGGAATTAGGTTCAAAGTCATCTGCTCTTATTTTCATTCTCATTTCCTTTGAAGTCAGTTTGGCAAGTAAATGACATTTTATTCATGACATTTGCCTGACAAAGGCTGCCTTTGAATTCAGATTAATTTTATGGAATTGCAAGAAGCTCACTGCTTTCCTTTTGAGGAATATTTATAAGAGAGAGAAGTGAATGGTTTTCTTATATTTTTTTAGTAGCAAATATCTTAGTATACAATTGTACATTAAATATGGTTGTGTTTCTGTTTTGCTATTCCCTTAAGTTCTCATCGATTTTTAAACCCCATTTCATTAAGATGACTTTCCTTATCTGGCATCTGAAAACAATGAAAAGTCTGGAAAGTTTATTACTTTTAGAAGCAATCATAGTCAAAATTCGACTTCTCATCGGACATTCCCTTGTCTCGGGAAAAATAATTGAAACTCATCAGGTTCAATTTGGTTGTCGGAAGGTGGCGGCTTAGCCATCATTAATGCCCTTATCACGTACTTCAGACCGGGGGGGTGCTACACTCCCACAGCGAACCCCCTCAATTACATATCCAATCCGATGAGACCATCGAACCATTCCACATCCAACACCTTACCCCAAGGATTTGTCTTAAAACTGCCACCCTTAATTACTTGTAAGCTTCCTCCCCAGAAGCATCCCCCGGGCAAAAGTTCAGGCAGTTTGACTTTGCAATTTGGAAGTGCAGCGGCGACTCCCTTATCCCCTCCCAGATTATTCTTCTTTGGGAGCGGACACCCCAGTGGGCTGACCATTGATTAAATTGATGATGTTTGATGACTTCTGAAGCCGATTTCATCGTAGATTTCTCCCGTTAACTATATCGATGGGGAGCAGGCCGGGCACACGGACCACATATGGTGTGCCACCCCCCGATCATTACACTGCATTCGACATGCATCAGAAAGCCTTCAAGTCAGCGTCCAGCACCAGAGTGGACCTTTGACTAAGCTACTGTGTGGGGTTCTATGCACGGAGAGAAATTACTGACCTGAAATGGAGATTATTTTGATTTTAGTTCAAATTAGGAGGATACTTTTAAGTTAAGAAAAATAGAAGAAATTTTATCAAAGGTATTTTGAACCTCAAAGTATGGAAAAGCTAAAGATATGTATCGAAAATGTATCAGTGCTGTATAATTAACTCAAGGAAGGAAACATTAATCGATATTTTAACGTTGCGATAAAAAATATTTTTATAAATATAATTTTGTCTAAATATTTTTTGTCCGATATATTTTTTTTGAAAATGTCGATCATTTCAAATGAAAACATATCGAACCTTTACTCTATTTCCGAATTGATATTGAACTGAATTTTTTGATTATATTGTATTAGAGTTTAGCTCTCTATAAATATTTATTCCTTCTTCAAACCAAATATTTTATAAATTAAAGCATGTTTGATACATGTTTATTGAAAAATAAAATTGTAATATTTGATTTATTTATTTTTTCCGTTTTATATATGTAATGACTTTTGATATCCCGAGTATTGGCAACGACTTCGCTAAAAAATGATGAGAAATCATTGTACGTTGAAATTTAACGTTCTATTTATTCTATTTTATAAATATTTCCTTGTGAACAGTTTTTATATGTTTTTAAAGTGCAGTGAATACACAGTGATAATACTGCCAGACTATTTAATTTCTCAAGAAAGGAAAGGTACTCACTTCCGCGACTCCTTCGCATATTAGTTGGCATGACTAGACTAGGTCAGGCCCGTCCAAAGGCGGCATTCTTTTGAGCCTGAACTTCCCTGCTGACCTTAATTAATCTTCGGAACTGAACTGAACCTGAGCCCGGCACCTATATCCGAGTGGAATGCAACCGGCGACCGGCGACTGGCGACCGGCGACCGGTGACTGGGAACTGGGAACTTGCAACTTACAGCGCTGTACTGCAACTGCAACCAATGTTGATTAATGCCGCCGCGTGACTGGGCGTTATTTTCCTATTTTTTTTTGTGTTGTTCGGGAAATGAGTTGGACGAGGCGTGCTATCAACTAATTGCGCTGCATTGTGCGATGTGAAAGATATCTGGAGAAAAGTGGAAATTCCAATGCTATAGTGCCCGCAGAGAACTTCCGCCTGGCAGAGCCGTAAAAGAGGCGAAATTTCAATGCAAATAAAGAGTATATAGAGAGAATATATATATATATATATATATCTGTCTCGCTAGTTCGAGGGTCCATCGCTGACTTTGACTGCGATTTTGTGACAAACGCCCCCGGGGTGCAATATATATTTTCCAGACTGTGATGAAAGTGTGAACGAAAGTCCCTCGCCCTCGGCCAACACAGAAACGGATGTACGAGTGGAAAGTTCAAATAGAATTTAACCCCAAGCGCATATTTATACCATGTTGTCCCCACACACAAACACACACCCTTTCCCGCTTTCGCACTCTCCACGTAAAACAAATAGCAAATGAGACAAGTGTGTATGCGGCGGTAAAGGGGGAGGAGAGGAGCAGGGCGGAGCGGGTTAAGTGTGTGCGGTGGGTTAACCCCACAGTGTCGCTGTGCACCGCATTAAACCCTTCTTCTTTTGGCGTGCTGAAAATGACCCAAGGTAAGAGGAGATTTTCTCGCCGGCTTTGCATGCAGGTGAAAAGCGGATTCCGCCTTCCAAGTTCCCTCCTTTTCCCGCTTTTCTTTTTTCCTTTTTTTTTGCTACTGAAGGTTGTTAGCCCGGGGCCAGATGCGAAAGTTCATCCGGATGATATGTCAATGATATATCAGGGGAAAGTTGGCTTTGGCTGCAGTTTATATTTTCTTGAGACAGGGATCACTTACCAACTCATTGTTCAGAAAATGTTTAATACTACTCACTAGTTTCTTATTTTATATACTTACCAGTTGAAAATACGCACAATTTGCCAGATCTTTCTCTTTCTTCGTGTTAATTAATTTTCCTGTCCAACTTTTCAGTTTCTAAAACGCGGTTGTCCACATCCTAGACCTTTTTGAGTTACCCCCGCTTCAGTTGGAATGACAGATCACCGAAACCACTTGAGCCACACCATGCCATATAGAGCCTGTCAACGGAACTCAACCCGTAACCGTAACAGAAACCCAAAGAAACTATAACAATAAAGACCGGAAATTAAAGTGTGAAAGCGGCAGGCAGGCAGGAAGTTGCCTTGATTACAAGTTTTGAACGGAGGACGGGGAGAGCGAATAAGTTTATAGACTACACCTCGGAGCCGGCACTCGTATCTCCCACATCTCTCGCATCTGACAAATAGAAAACTTCACAAATGCATTTCAACTACTGCTGCTGCTGCTGCTGACACAGACAGCAGTTCGAGTTCGAGTTCGAGTTTGAGCAGTTAGAGGTGGCCGTCGGCCCTGATTGAATGTTAAACATTTAATTTAAACTTGTCCACAGGCAGTCGCCCAACCCAAACCCAATCCCATGCAATTCTGAGCCAACAGCACTGAACCCAACCCACGAAAATCGGGCGACCTAACCAGAGACGAAGTGAGATACGGATTTGAGACGTAATTTATGCACGCACATCAATTCAAATGCATCTAATTTGGTAAACAGACCGAGGAGATCGGGGGGTGCACTCGAAGGAGACGGATATACAGGGAGAAAAAAATCTATAGACATGTTCATAACAAAAAATAAAATATTTGAATTCCAAATAGGTCTTTGATATTTTTTAATATGACAACCAAAAGTATGATAGAAAAGAGTACTCTCAATTTAGTGAGATAATTGTTTGGTTAATATTAATAATTTATTAATGAATACATTTTGGTAGTTAAAATATTTTATTTCATACCTCCGAATACCTTTATGTTTGTTTTTTGTTTATACATATCTATTATTTCTTATATTATTTATTTATTTGATATTTCAAACTCTTCTCCTTGTAAGTTTTAATTTTTTGTTACTTTAACATCTTCTATGATACGTGCCCGATTTATTTCTTATCTTACAAAAATTCCAGACATTTTCTCTCAGTGCCCACACCGCGTTGCTGTCACACCTGCCTGCCACTCGACAGACAATCGGCTTAAAATAGTTTTCATTTGTTTTCGGCGGCGAGTGCAACATGTGGCATTGGCAATGCCACTAAGTAGCCCCAGTCTGCCTCATCAGCATCTGCTTAGGGATGCGCCCCCTCCTCTGTCCGCAGTCCTGCACATTCAGTCCTCAGTCGTCAATCCACAAGCCTCAATCCTCCATCCTCCTCGAAGAACCACATCCAATCCAGAAGTTCGTATCGTCTCGCCTCGCTGGGCTGCCGTACATGCAGCTCATTTAGTTGACATTTATTAACGTCACATAGCGCGCAATGTTTGACAATTAATTAGGCATCCTCAGATGCCGAATGACGGCTCCTGAGTAGCATCTACACAGCCAGATACAGATACAAATACGGATCTAGATGCAGAAACTTCACAGTTCCAGATGCTGATGCCTCAACAGATACAGATACAGAACTTGAACTTGATTTGAGAGTTTGTTTGGATCCAAAATTAGATCTGCTTTAATTTATAAGTGTTATTTTTACACTTCAAAAGCAGGAGGGGAATAATTAAAAAGTGTACAGAATGCTTTCTTAAAAGTAGATATTTTCCATTTGTATGATTTTCTTTCACTACTTTAGAATCTTTAGCTATTGTTTTCTTGGATTCAATAAAAACTATTACGAATATACGAAAAAACTATAACATTTTGAGGAATTTAAGGATTACAAATTTTTTTCCTTTAAATAAATCATTTGGTAAAAATTTGTATAATTTTCCAAAAACTGCTTAATAATGTCCTTCGATATAGATCTCAAAAATGTCCCAAATCCCAAGCACAAACACACTGAAATTCTCATTATGGCAATATCCTTCTCAGGGCGTATAATTTTAATCTGCTAATTCAACAATCATTCAATTTTAAACCCCCTTAAGAGACGCCACTTGAGCTTCTCCCTTTTCGTCTTTTTCTCGTCCTGCGCTCGCAAGGAATGCAAACGAGAACTGGCCTGAAAATCACAGCAATTCTCAAAGTAAACACACAGAAATTTTTCCTCCCCAGGCAGAGTGAGAAAAGCGAACTTTTATTTATAAAACACTCGAAACGAGAAAAAATGTCCAAACTGTTTTTCGGGCATATTGACGTAAGGATTTCCCAGGATAGCAAAAGATGGGGGATTGCCAAAAAAGGAGAGAAAAAAAAAACCTAGAAAGCATTGCAATGTGAAGAGATCAAACAGCCGGCTGAAAGTCCTACGCTTGGGCGAAAGTTTGTTTTGCTTTTTCCTTTTCCTTTTACGTTTTTTTTTTTTTTTTTGCAAATGTCACATGAAAAATGCGTTTGCTGTTTGCCAAAAATGCCGGCACTTTGCATGGGGCTCAGGCTCACCCCCATTGAAGAGCTCTACCCCCCAGGACATCCTATTCTTCAGTTTTTCCAAGGGACTTCTCGGTGTCGGTCGCCTTGCACGAAATTTCCATTTAATGTGTTTGCCCAAAGTATTAAAAGGCGAACGACGATTGAGTATCGGAAAGAAGTAAAGCAAAGCTGGGAGCGAGAATCTGGGGTGTCCATTCCCATAACGCTGGAGTTGCAATACACAGAGAGAAAAATGTATACTAATAATTATGTTAATACTTGTTATGTTTTCTTATTTCCTCGACAAGATATTATTGAAATTAAGAAATATATCTTATCTATCTTAATCTGGCTTAATCCTATATAAATATAAATCAACACAAGATCCTTTTCTTTATAATAACCCCATAGATATGCCTCATATTTTTGTCCTGTGCAGTGGCAAGCTCCCCGACTGACTGCTGAGTGATTGCCATGATAAGTGGCCCATTATGATGCCAGTTTGCACAGCGAGATTGCTCTGCGCTCCATTGGAGTTGGCCGTACTCCGGCCAAGGCGTCACCATCGACCAGCGACCATCGACCATTGCCAGCAAGCAGCTACCTCCTCCTCCGACGATCCGCTTTTAATGCATATCAGAGTGGGCAAACTTCTGGCCGAAAAGTGCGTCATTGTCCGTTCTTTCCCTGCGTTGTCTTCGCGCCCAGGCCGCTCCTCCTCAGTTCCTCCTCCTGCTCCTGCCAGTGTTCTTTTCGCAACGTCTGTTGACAAAAGACATTTAATTTTCCCCCAGTACGGGTATCTGTATCTGCCGGGGCCTTGCAATAAAGTTAGCCGTTGTCGTGGTTTCTTTTCTTTTCTTCGCTCCTTTTCGAATGGCCCTCAGTCAGTGGCGCGTCTGCCTTTGCTCGATTTTTGGTCTCCGCCGGCTAGCGAAAACTTTGATAAGTGAAATTTATTGTGGGTGCTTTGAGTGTCCACTATGATGGGTGCACTGAAATAAATCTATGTGGGAATTTACAACTTTTAAGAGGCTTGGCAGAGGTGTTTTCTGGACTTTTGTAGGGTTTTAAAGTGCAAGGGGAGTCTAAAAGTGAGTTACCAGAAATGCCTTACAATTTCTTGAACAAAAAGTAGAAGGACATTTTCTACAGTCTCTAATTAGATTAATTGAATAAATTTGCAAAGAAAATTATAATATATTATATTGTAAAGTTATCTTCAAATTTATAGATATAAAAATCTATATTACATAGACTTTTGCAAAGTAAATTACGAAAGATATTTATATTTAAACTTATATAATCATAGCTCCATGATATAATAATTTAATATAATTAAATAAATCATATTCAATTCACTAATTTACAGAGTATTCATTACAAAATCCACTCTAATTTTTCCACTGTGTAACAACAACAGACAGCAGACTGTCCAACTGATGGCGCTCTTAATGTTTTACGGCATTCAGTTGATGTTTATTATTTGCCGCATAAATCAGAGGAGCAATAACCACAGCCCGCAGAACCTAGACACGATCCGTTTAGCGATCCCAAACAATCCCGTCCTGCCTTGCAGAATTCCTTTACCCATCCTTCACCACCTTCTCTGCTCAGTCTGTATAGCAATTTAAATATGCTATCCACCCTCGTGGGCAGCTCTCATTAATTTACGTAAAATCCACTTAACTTCTTTCCCGTACGCAATAAATTCCACAACTTTGCGCCTCATCAAACGAAATGAATGCCGAAATTTACCACGCGACAAAGTCAGACAATAGAATAGATAGAAATCTACATGAAGTAGACGCTGCGTCGCCGCTGAATTTCGGAACATGTGGTGTTATGATGAGGATTGGGATTCGGAACCAAACCACCCTGCACCACCCACCACTGAACACTGGCGTGGAACCACCCCAAATCCTCGGACTTGAAAAAGGGTGCATTGATATGCGTAAGCGGAGCGATTTTTTGTGGGGGAATTCCCCCGGAAGAATTACGTGCCGGCAGATCCCCGGACTCATGCCAATGCATTGCCATCATTTCAGGCAATTGTCAAACGGATTCTGGGGGTGGTGGGTGGATAAATTAGATTTTTACTTGCGCACAATTGCACGGAGCCCGACAATGTAATCCTCAGAGGACCCACTCGTAAATATTCATTGCATACGGCCAGGCGTTTGAGCTTAAAGTTCTATCACTCACCTCCTCGGGCGCCCGCCCCAAGCCCAGGGAGCCCTCCCCTTCTGGGCTTTTCAAGGTCTTTGCCAAATTTTGGGGCGGCGGCAATTACATTTTCACCACCCACCCGATGTCCTTGGTAAAAAAGCTTGGGGGTTGGCCTGGGCTTTCTATCCTCCAAGGGTGTCGAACTATAAATTGTACCTTTTGTTGCAGTTTTTGCTCGATTTTCTCAGAGAATGGGGGACAACCCTCGCCGGGGCGACGTCTTTAATAAATGTTTGGATGTTTCGTTGCGAGATTAAGTGGATTTCGTTTATGGCATGAGTAATGATGGATGCATAATGCGCACGTATGTGTCAGGTGCCGAGGGGGGTGGGCGTCCTCGAGTGGCTGCTGTTCCAAGCCAAGTAAATGGAGGTACAAAGCGACTTGACATTTGGTTGGGGGAATTGGGTATTTCTACTTGATGGTAATTTGAATCTTTTCAAGCGAACTTTTAATGTATTATTTTGTCATAAAACGATAGAGGTGAATTATGTTTATTTCGAAAATTAATTAAGGGAATCTAGTTTGCTTGATTTCTTGGTTATATAAATTATATGAAAAATCTTACACAATTTTTGTATTTCATGTTTCATTAAAAAATTGAAAGGAAATATATATTAACATAAATAGATCAACAGAAATCTAGAGGCAATGCAAAACCATTAACGTTAAACTGCAATTGTAAAATATAAGAAATAATATGGACATTCATTTTTTCAATATGTGTATATATAAGTTTATAGAATTCATATAATATTAGAAAGTAGATGAAGATATCTTAAAAAACGGTAAAGTTATAATTATTTTTCAAATTTTTTTTTTTTGATTTTTCTGATGGCAGCTATATGATATAGTTAACCGATCCGGTTCGTTCCCACGGGTCAGAGTATGTAAAAGACTTTCTGAAAGTTTTCATTCAGATAGCTTAAAAAATGAGGGGATGGATATCGTAGAAACGAACCGACGGGCAGAAGGACATGGCTAGATGTTGATTTCGAATAAATAATTTTTTATCGGGTCGGAGATGACTCCTTCACTACGTTTCAGAATTCTGAGCAAAATTATAATACCCTGCTAGGGAATAATCAATTTTTAATAATCCAATAATTGCAGGGTTTTATATAAAAATAATAAATGTTTAAAATTCCAATTGCAATATTAAAGGTCGAACGTCCATTTCTTGTTTTTTTTGCTTTCATTATAATCTATAATCTATATTCATATAAAAAGGGTTATCAATAAGAGTTCATTCTATGTAATCGAACATTAGAATCAGCGGCATTCCATTTTATTATAATCTATAATCTATAATCTATAATAATCTGATCGGGATTTATAAAGAGCCGCAATCCAAATCAGTATACTAGTTGCCATCATGTTTTTGAGCAAAAAAGTGAGGTCCTCTATTACTTTGCCACTCATTCAATTGCAGCACAAAGGATCCAAGGAATCGGGTCCCGATTGGCTGCCCTTGAAGCAGGATTGGACTAAAAGGTGGTGTACTCTTCCCGAAAAATATAATGAGGAATTTGCTAGACGAATAGACGAGTTTAAAACAAGGGATGGCGATGTTTTTGTGGTGACATTTATGAAGAGTGGAACCACTTGGATGCAAGAGTTGGCCTGGCTCTTGTTGAATAATTTGGACTTTAACGGAGCCAAAACAAAACACACTTTAAGGCGAAGTATTTACATTGAGTAAGTATCATGGGAAAAAATAACAACAAAATATATTTATTACCCTTGCAGGGTATTAAAATTTCGGTCAGAAAGGAAATTTTAACCTTGCTGGTTTTAAACATATTTTTCATTTTCTTTTAGATACAAGCAATTCCTGTTATTTCGCAATTTTGTTTTAGATTTCATAAAATCGAACGACTATATCATATAACGATTGCTAAATGTGTGAAAATAATGTAAATATAAAAGTAATGCATATAAGATATATCAGATATGGATAGATTATTAATGATTTAATTGCAATCTGCAAGGGTATACAATCTTCGGCGTACCAAAGTTAGCTTCCATTCTTGTTTTTATTTACTATTAATTACATAAAATATATAATTTTCTTCCAGATATTCCATCTTAGATTACAAGTTCTCAACGGATTATATTTCCTTGTGCGATCAGATGCAGGATAATCCTCGCCTTATAAAATCACACCTTCCCTCACAGCTTTTGCCCCGAGAAATCTGGAAGCAAAAACGGAAAATTATCTACGTAGCCCGCAATCCCAAGGATGTTGTAATATCATCATTTCACTTTCTGACTAGCTGTGGATTTTGGCAGGGAAACATTGAGGAATATGTAGATCACTTTATCACAGATCGGATTTCGTATACATCATACTGGTCACATATTGTAGACTTTTATCGAATGAGAAACGAACCCAATGTCTTTTTTGTTACCTTTGAGGAGATGAAAAGAGATCTGAAGGATGTCATTGAGAGACTATCGCGATTCTTGAACTGCAAGAAATTAAGCGAATTGGAAATGGAAGCGCTTTTAAAACACCTATCATTTGATAATATGAAAGGCAAGTCTATTAACTGTTTTTATTAAACTATTTTTAAAACCTTAATTTAGAAAGCCAGTCTACCAATCCCACAACGTTGATTAGGAATGCTTTTGACGCAAAGGAGGACTTTGAGTAAGTAAAATTATTTTGTTGTACTTGCAAAAAAAAAATTGTGGAATAATTTTTAATATTTTTTAATAGTTTTATGCGGCGTGGCATTGTGGGATCTTACAGAGATGAACTAAGCCAAAAACAAATAAATAAATTGGATAGATGGACGAAAGAATATTTACAAGAATATGGAATAAATGAGACTGATATTTTTGGAAACATATGAGGAAATAAGTTTAATCGATGCTAATATATGAAACTTCCTCATGTCACCAGTAAATAATATGTATCGTTGTAGGAATGCATCCGATTTCTCTTATAAAATAATACAATATAATACTTTTTACAATAATGTTTCTAAATAATAAATATATATATATTTTAATTTTAAAACCGATCTCCTCACTGAGCTATCGAAAAGCAAATCGAAACCTTAAAGTATGAAGTAAGAAGTATTCTAGCTTCGGCCTTTACAGCCTGGCTTCTGGCAAAATAAAATAAACATTTTAATTTTGCTTTCTTTATAATCTTTAAAAATTTACATATACAGATTCTGTATTACAGAAATCTTATCAATAGAAGTTCATTCTGTGTGATCGAGAATTATAAGCAGCGGCAATCCATATCAGTACACAGCCAGAGTGCTCCAACATTTAATAAACAAATTTATATTTTAAAGAATCAGTTGCCATCATGTTCTTGAGCAAAGAAGTAAAGTCATCGGCTACTAAGCCACTCATTATGTTGCAGTATAAAGGATCTAAAGGATCGGGTCCAGATTGGCTGCCTTTAAAGCAGGATTGGAGCAAAAGATGGTGTACTCTTCCCGAACAATATACTGAGGAATTTGCTAAACGAATAGATGAGTTTACAACACGAGATGGCGATGTTTTTGTGGTGACATTTATGAAGTGCGGTACGACTTGGATGCAGGAGTTGGCTTGGCTTTTATTGAATAATTTGGACTTTGACCGAGCCAAGACAAGCCACACTTTAAGGCGGTGTCCTCACATAGAGTAAGTAAAATGGGAAAATTAGTCACAATATTTGAATACAATAAACATATTATTTTTTTTTCAGACATTCCTCCATAAACAACAAGGTCTCAGTGGATAATATTTCCCTGTGTGAGCAGATGCAGGATAATCCTCGCCTTATAAAATCTCACCTTCCCTCACAACTTTTGCCGCGTCAAATTTGGGAGCAAAAACGGAAAGTTATATACGTGGCCCGCAATCCCAAGGATGTTGTAATATCATCCTTTCACTTTCTCACTAGCCTTGGACTTTGGCAGGGAAACTTAGATGATTTCGTAGATCAGTTTATCACAGATCGGATTCTGTTTACACCCTACTGGTCACATGTTGTGGACTTTTACCGAATGCGTAACGAACCTAATGTTTTTTTTATAACCTTTGAGGAGATGAAACGAGATCTGAAGGATGTCATTGAGAGACTGTCGCGATTCTTGAACTGCAAGAAATTAAGCGAATTGGAAATGGAAACACTTTTAAAACACCTATCATTTAATAATATGAAAGGCAAGTCAATGTATTTTTTTTTTTAAACCATTTTTAGAGCTCTCTTTTAGAAAGCCAGTCTACCAATCCCTCGGCGTTGATTAGGAATGCTTTTAAGGCAAATGAGGAATTTGAGTAAGTATAAATATGTTGTTTTACTTGATAAGAAAATATATATTTAAATTTATTCATAGTTTTATGCGGCGCGGCATTGTAGGATCTTACAGAGATGAACTAAGCCCTAAGCAAGTAAATAAATTGGATAGATGGACGAAAGAATATTTACAAGAATATGGAATGACTGAAATTGATATCTTCGGAAATATATGATAAAATTAAGTCGAAATTAAAAAAAAAAAAATTAAACTTTACTCATGTCATAAGTGATTTCTTTAAAGAAATATGCAAATGAAATGAAATATAATATAATAATAATGTTTCTAACTAATGAATTAATATTTTGAAAATCTTAAACCCGTCGTTAATCTCCTCACTGAGCCACCGAAAACCAAATCGAAAACTTTCGCAAAGTATAAGATCATTTTAGTGGCGTAGCAGACTTCCCTCTTAACACTCTCGGCATTAAAGCCACAGTCTTGGCTAAAACGCTGCACGGTTTAAGCCACACGCTTTCGTTGTTTCGGACGGCTGTGTTTATTTGTCTGTGATATATAAGTAAAATGCACAAGAAGAAGGTGCTTTTAGTGCTGTTCTTAGTGGCAATCGGTAGTATTTTTTACTATCTTTACACCCTGAAACTAGAGCGGGAGCGATCTGAATCCGTGCCATCGACGACATCGCTTCTAAAATCGGTCTTTGAGGCGAAGGTTATTACCCATCTCGGAACTCTGGGCAGACCGGCGAAGGGGAACTGGACGGTCAACCAGCTGGAGGCCATGGCCCAGAGTCAGCGGGAAACGGGTTACAATGCCTGGCTCTCGCAGCGCATCTCACCTGAGCGCACGCTCTACGATATGCGGCACCGCAGGTGAGTTGAGAGCAAGAGCTTCGAGAGCTTCCAGAGAGAGAGAAATAGAGAGAGATAGGAGTATAAGAGTATATAGCTGGGGCTACTCATGACGCCATTTCAACTATCTCCCGATCTCGACAGCTGCAAAAAGCTCGAGTACTCGTCGGAAAAGATGCCGTCGGTGAGCGTGGTGATAACGTATCACAACGAGGAGGCGAGCGTTCTGCTGCGGACGCTGAGCAGCCTACGGAGCCGGACTCCGGTGTTGCTGCTCCGCGAGATCATACTGGTGGACGATGGAAGCAGCCAGGTGGACACGGAGTTCAACGCCTTCCTCCAGATTAAGTTCCTTGACTTGGTAAGACAACACCGACTGGATAGCCAGGTGGGATTGATGCAGGCGCGAGTGGCGGGAGCTCAGTTGGCCCTTGCCGAAGTCCTAGTCTTTCTGGACTCCCATGTGGAGGTCACCCAGGGCTGGCTGGAGCCGCTGCTTGCCCCCATTCTAGAGAACAACAGAACCTGCACCACGCCCGTCATTGATACCATCGACTATGAGAACTTTGCCTACAGAAGGGGAAAGCCATCGCGCGGCTTCTTCGACTGGGAGTTCAACTACATCCAGCTGCCGTTGCTCAAGGAGGAGGCGGTGGCCATGCCGGCGCCCCACCAGAATCCCATCATGAACGGCGGTCTGTTTGCTATCGGTCGCCAATGGTTCTTCGAGCTGGGAGGCTACGACAAGGGCCTGAAAATCTGGGGAGCCGAACAGATTGAGCTCAGCCTGAAGCTGTGGCTGTGCGGAGGCAGAATCCTGGAGGTGCCTTGCTCCAGGATCGGTCACCTCTACAGGGAGGGCAGCTTCAGGGTGCATTATACCGACAAGAGCAAGAGCAGTGAGACGAAGCTAATATCAAGGGTAAGTATGAGTCAAGAAATCCGATGGAACACATCTAACATGTCCTTACAAATGCGTTTCAGAACTACCGTCGCGTGGCCGAAGTTTGGTTGGATGAATACAAGGATAAGCTATTTGCCAATATGCCCCACTTGACTGTGATTCAGGCTGGGAATCTGGCCGAGCAGCGGGAGCTCAAGAAGCGTCTGCACTGTAAACCCTTTAAGTGGTTTTTGGACAACCTGGCGCAGGACTTTCTCCAAGAATATCCCCTGAAAGATCCTGGTGATTACGCCTTTGGCACTGTGCAGAGTATGGCCTCCCCAAAACTCTGCCTGGATCGTACGGAGACTAAGCCCAGTCGTCCCCAGTTGAGTCCCTGCAGCTCAGATCCCACCTTTCCGAGCATGCCAGAGCAACAGTGGGGGCTTTCCAGTCGACGGGAGCTGCGCTCCGGCTTCCGGTGTCTGGAGGTGCGAAACAAGTCCATGGACGTCCATGTCCACCAGTGCCATAGACAAAAGGGCAACCAGTTCTGGTCCTTCGACACCAACACCCATCAGATCGTCTTTGGCCAGATGGCTAATGCCAGACGGTGTCTGGAGGCACAGCCGGAGGAGAATGGTGTTACCATGGGGAATTGCGATGAGAATCAACCAAAGCAGCGCTGGAACTTTGGTTATCAGAATAACGAGAGGCTGAAGCATTTCTGGGATTATGTAAAAACAGTTTAGAAAGAATATGCTTTAATTTTTAGGTTCCACTTGCCATTAGTTTGTTTTCTATTTATTTTAATTAAGTAAACTTAGGATTGTTGCAACTTTCCTAAATTATTTTCCAGGAAAAATTACAGAAAATCCTGTTAAATAGAAATCTTTAATGTAAAATACAGTTTGAGCTCTCTCAACTTTCAGCTACTTTTTTATTCCAAAAAACTTTTCCCTCAAGATCTTCAGTAATCTGTCTATATTGAGGTTCCACCTGCTGCTGTCCTCCGAATATTCGAACTTTGTAGGTGAAATAATACAAGTCGTAGATGTTCATGATGTGCTCCATGTGGCAGCAAATGAATTGCATTGAAACAGGAAAGTTTAGCTGGAAAATAAAAGTTGGATAAGCCAACATGAGTACATAAGTACATATTCATTAACTCACATCAAACACTGGGTAATAGGAATGATCCAGGAAGTACTTGTGTCGATCGTGGGATTGGTTCATCTGTCCGCCCAAGTGCAAATTCGCCTCGAAAGGCAGGAAGCGATGACCTTGCCATTCATCGCGACTATCGCCGGCTAAGACATTGACATTGGTAAGACATCTTCCCAGTTCCTCGGTGGCCTCACTGTCCATCTTTTCGGGACTGCAGATGCTGCTATTGGGCAAAGCTTCCAGGACAAAGGCGTCGACGGCAGCTCTACTGAAGACTATGCCACAGCCTTGGTGCATAAAAACCTAAGAAATTTATAATTAATATAAATTATTGAATGTAAAATTGAGCTAATCAACTTACCAGACCGTTGGGAGTCATTAGTTTACAGCCAAAATACACAAGCTCATCGGGACTATAAGTGCTCAGCATCTCACGCAGGTTCTCAACCACCACAAAGCTGGAAAGACCAAATTTTGTTCAGTTTTCTTAGCATTCTCAAGTCTCTCTTACTTGTCATCGTTGGCATAGAGGAACCAGTCGCCCTTGTGGATGTGATACCCTTGAACATACTCCAGGTGAGCTCTGATCCGGTGCCACCTGTTGTGCAGATGCAGGAAAACCGCCGGCTCCAGAAAGTGGTCAATATTGTCGCTGACGAAGAGGAAGTGATCGCAGTGCTTGGCCCAAGTCCTCAGGATGTGAATCCCAGCGTGCTGATGCCGGTAGTCATAGGTCACTATAATGCAGAAAATCCTTGGCGGAGGAGGAGCTACTGCGACGTCGTTCTTTTCGAGGTTCTCCCTTTGCACTTGCATTACCATCAGCAGGAATATGCAGCACAGGAGCAGGAGATAGATCCCATTGCAGGGGCTGCATTTGTTCTTTCCTCGTGTATTGAACAGTCGTGGCATTGCGAAAGCACTTCTTGAAATGGCAAATTATTGGAGACGCTGGGTGGCCGGTCCGTCGACAATTTAATTATGGTGAGTGCTTTTGTCTGCTCAGAGAGCCGGGCTACGTTGCCTTTGGTGTTCCCCTCTGTTCGCCGACCGCATACAAATTGCCTTTTTCAATTAGAATTATTAACCCACCTGCCGGCATCGAAGACGTTGTGCCATTCCATTGACGATAATGGCTTTCTAGTTGATGCAAAACTTTACAGTTGGCAGCGGGGACTTGACACGAGCGGTTCAAAAGGAAATAAACTATAGAGTTGTCCGGAAAGGGCTGGGCTTTGGATATTGCACAAATTTAAAGTGGAGTATCGATTACCACCTGGCCCGGGTCCACCTCCAAAGTTGAATTTAGTCTAAGCTGCTGCCGTGTTGTGACACATTCACTGGAATCCCGACCCACAGCTTCGTTATCGGCTCCAAACACGTTCCCCGATTTGCATAGATACTCGTGTCTATTTTTGGCCTGAAACTGGACAACAACACCATAATAAACAAAAACAAACATATTTCAATCGCCAGCAAAAAACAAAAGACCGGCAAATATGTGCGTTTGTGTATGGATTTCAATAATCACATGTATGGATTTCACGTGAAACTGTCGAAAAAGATACTGAGCCTGTGTCTCACTTTACGTGCTCAAGTTACCACATGAGTTGTGTCATCTCCCAACAGGTAATGCGAGAAAGGCCTACACATGCTTAGGGTTACAGGAAGCGGCCAAAAGTGCAATATTGTGCACATTTCTCAGCCCTCACACATGATGCAACAATGACACTTGGCAGAAGAAGGGAAAAAACGAGGAAAAACGGAAGTAATTTTGCCCAGACAAAAGGGCAATGGGAAAATTGAGACGACAGATTCATTGATGAACACGTCTACCAGCCTCCCCCTTTTCCCGCATGTGCAATGTATGTGGGTTACTCCGGCTTACCAGGAACTAACCCAGACTCAGACCTAGACCCACTCTCGTTTGCCAATTGAAACATCAGACAGCTGCCAGAGGTGAGTCTTTTATTGAGGCCCAAATTCTAAGGATTGTGGCACAAAAGTACCAAAGACTTTCATGCGATAGAGAAAGTAATAGTAATCGTACATTTCGGGCGGATATTCCACACGGAAGGCTATGGCGCCCAGGGATATGGGAACGGTTTTCTGTAAAGAAGAAAAATTTACATAAATTACTATATAATAGGAACTGACAGTTAATATATTACCTCATCTGTTTTGTGATAGGTTAGGTTATGCAGCCACTTGATATGATCGTAGCCATCCAGGAACTGGTGATCCAAGTTAATCGGAATAAAAGTCTCGTGTCCAAACTCATCTCGACTGTCCACGATGGTGGCATTCACGTGGCTGAGACATCGATTTACCTCCAGACCCTCAGTAAACCCTTCCAGATGCAGGCAGTGCTTGTTATTGGGTTCTTTTGAGGCATTTGTATAGCGTCTTAAAGCCTCACGACTGATCACATAGCCGCTTTTGGCATAGATAAAGGCCTAAGAATATTAAATATTTTAAAATAAATTTAAACAAATTATTATTTAATTTAAAATTCACCTCATGTGTATAAATATTCTCGAGTTCGTAGCCAAAGTAGATCGGTTGACTAGCCAGATATTTCCTTCGGTCAATCATATACCGGAGATTCTCTAGAACCACAAAGCTGTAGGTGGGAAAGTACTTGAACAACTGGCGAAAATTTCCTCTGTTTTTGTTTTTGCTTAATAATTCTCATTCTTCATTCACGTCACAAAATCGTGCATATCAATAAAAACCATCTCTGATCCGCTGTGCATACAAACGCCCAATGCAAATATGTACAAATGTTATAGAGCCAAATTCGATGGTATGGGTCTGGGTCTGTGGCGATATTCGAAAAGGAAAAAAAACTGACTGAGCGTAGAGCGAAAGGCAAACAATTGCCATTTAGAAAAAACTGTGTCAACAACATGGCAAGATCCGTTTTTGAATGAATCGTGGACACGCCAAGCAAACAAAGTCCAAGTTCAAGCCGCAAATGAGTGAGGCAAACAGAGCTGGCTTAAATCGAAGAAAAATAAAGCAGGGAAAAATGAAACAAAACAAAAAGTGTGGAAGAACATAAACATTTTGTGGTGATTATTTGCCAAGATGTCAGTAATTGCGGCAAGGTGCTATATAGTACCTATATTTAAGGAGGCCTAAATGTCAAAAGTCTCATATTTAATATCATACATAAAGATTCTCCTTGAGCCTGTCTCACAGTTGTCCCATAAAACCAGAAACTTTAGTGATAATTACCAGAGACATAAAGTATTAATTACCGCCAAGTCAAGTTATCAAGTCATTTCAACGACGATTAAGCGGAGAATAAATATTCCGATTTGAATTGAATCGATTTTGTAATATTCTATGGCTCTGGTGTTGACAACACACTCAATAAATCCAAATTATGTGTGACGGCATAAATTAGGGAAAACTATTTCCATTGACAGCCATCCGGCACACTTAATTGACCCCAAGTCACGCACTTTTTCCCAACTCCCGATAGTGCACTCTCAATATTAATCAATGAGAGGAAATTCCGGCATTTGTATAACCATTAACGTGCCATATAAAAGTAATCGCGAGTACATTGATTTATTTGAATTTATTTAATTGAATTGCACTTTTCGAAGTGCGCAAAAATCAAAACAAATTGATAAGCTGTTATATGAGCAAATTCGAGGAATGTCAGCGGAACGGAGTGACCCACATTTGACGGCCTCCGGATTGATGCCAGTCAGTAAATGTCTCTATAAATGATTGCTTTCTGATTTAAATATTTATATTTTTTAGTGGGCTTAGCTTCCTTTTGAATGCTGGAAATTAATGGGGAATCCATTGGGATAGGGTTGTGCTGGAACATTCATTCGCCAGGTTATCGGCATAATCTAATACAAACTATGCTAATGGATGGTCGGGAATCCATGGGAAAATTTTCCCTTCCCCCTCCGAGCTAAAATTTGTACCAATTATGACGGAGAACCTCCCCGGAGAGCAATCAAGCGACTTATACACACAGAGGGAATATATACTCGGCATTGTGTTGCCCCTACAAAAGACAGATAAACTGCCGCCGCCTATGGAGATACTCGCACTTCCTTGCCGCATTTTTCTCGCTGCGCCGTTTCACCGATAAAGGAAACTCTCCGTGAGCCGAAACCACAAAGGGAAGCCCCAGAAAAATCGAACGACAATGCGAAGAATAGAACGGAACCGACTGGGAACGGGAACGGGAAGGAGAACGGGAACGCCAACCTAAACATAAACGGGAAACATCTGACAAGAACCAACTCAGATCCCCAGACCAAGCCCAAACCCAACTCGAGCACAAACAAATACTGCCGAAGGCTGACTGATAACTTTATCAATGAAAGAAGTCAAAATATGTTGAGTGAGGCGGCCACCGAACTCGGTGCTCATAAAAATAAACAACACGAGTATGTAATAATGCACTGAGCGAAATTTACTTGCCTGAATAGCAACAAGAAAAAAATTATAATCATTTAATGCCTTCACTTCAAATAAGTGTACATGTAATTGCTTACAAATAAAACCCTAGATTCTTTATGATCTTCAAAATTGTTGGTTTTTGTATCAATAATATAAATTATAATTTAAATATTATAATAAAATTGTTTCAATTATTTTTTTTATAAATAATAAAAATAAGAGCATATCTTGGTAATAAGACAAACGTACTGTGTTTAAGCTATTTTCTACATTTCTGTAAAAAATACCTGAATACATATATTAAATTCAAACAATTAATGAAGTTGTTACAAATTATTTTCGATACATTTTTTCAGTTAATTTTAAAATGTTAAACATTCTTCACTATTTTCTCTCAGTGTATAAGCAACAACCGAATGCTTAAAATATCATAACAATATGAAGGCGATAAAGGCGACATGACAAAGAACTCATCGGCAATTTACGACTGCGTTGGGCAATTCAAATGAAGTTATGATCTGGTAAAGGATGGGAATCGATCGGTAGTCTCAATCTCACCTTGAGGGCTCCACGCGGAGGAACCAGTCCACTTTGTCGCCGTAAAATAGAAAGGCATGCAACAGACCTCCATGTACCAGGGTCCATGTCTCCGTGGCGTTTACCTCGGCCACATAGGGCTCCAGTTCACTGTCGATGTCGCCACTTACGAACAGCAGCACATTGCAGTGCTTGCCCCAAGTGCGTTTCACATACTTGGCAGTATTGGGATTATTATAATCGTAAGGTATCATGCAGAGTATCCTGATTTCATGGTACAGGGGATCACCCTCTGACTTAATATCCAATTTCCTGGGGTTCCTTTCGATGGCGTTAATATTAAAGTAAAGTGTGATCACCAAGAACAAAATCAAGACCAAGAACAGCCCATAGTAGACGCGCCTATGTGAAGTCATAGCTTTCAACTGAACTGAAATTAATTTCAGTTCACAAGAAGTGGGAATATTCAGTTTTAGATAAGACAAAATTATCAGTCGATAGTTGGATTAACCCTCTACGTCTCATGGGGTTCGATGTGCACTCAAGCTTGGTAAGTTGGCGGCACGCGGAAGTCAGCGTTTTAACTGACTTCTTTTTTTATGGTTAAGCGATTTTTCAGTGGGATTAGAGGAAGCGAAAAATCTCTACATAGACTGTTCCTATAATTAAACATTAATTTGGTTCTTATTTTTTTTCTGCGCAAAAAAATAATCTTGATTCCGCGGTCGTTGGCTTAATTGCAGCGAAACAAAGCTAAATTGGTGAATGGTTTCATGATTGCATGTTCGTTTTGATTAGTTAATTAAAATATTTGCTAAGCCGGCCAAGTGCTAACTCGATTCGTTGTGCAAATTAAGGGTAATTACACGATTGGTTAGCCGCCGAGAGCAGAGTTTGATAAGATTATCGCTGCACTGATTGCCTTTTAGTAATCCATCATCATCATTATGAAGTAGCTGCGATTAGCTAATGCACGAATTATTCGAATAATCAAATCATTTGGCAAGCATTCCAATCCTTCCACTAAATAGCCGCAAACACATTAAAGTGTAATCCCAAAAAGGGGGTTATAAAATGTAAATGTCTCCTTGGTTTTACTGCATTTCTGTTCAAGGGAGATGATCCAACAACCTGCTGCTTCAAATCCCTTGCAGGCCAAACAAACATTAAGTTACAAAATAAAAACCTTTGGCCCATAAAATTAAACCGCAGCCAAATACGCAGAACAGACAAAAGACGAAAAGAAAAACAAATTGTTGGAGGGAAAAACAGGCTAATCTCGTGGCGCGAGCTTATCAGGAAAACAAACCTGCAGCAACCCACTTTATATGTATCCGCATCTGGGGCTGTATCTGTATCTGTATCTGCGTCTGCATCTCGCATCTGCATCTGTAACCGCTGTGTCTGGCTGCTGCGCGAGCTCCCAATCCGAGTTCCAGTCGCATAATCACACAGAGAAAAATCTTACTAGAGTTCATAATTTTCTTACTATTTTTCTCTAACTTGTTAAATCTAAAAATCAAGTTTTATGATAACTAAAAAGTTTTAAATAACGTTATTAATGACTGATTTTGAACTATATTCTTGATGCATTCAAATTAAAAAAAAAACCTAAAAAATATTTCTCCCTCTGCACACCTTCAATCCCAAATCCCATTCCCAGTCCCAAATCCAATCCGATCCCCCACCGCTGCACTTTGATGTTCCTGTGATGGCAGCGCCCAAGATAGGAACAGTTAGCTCGGCGCAGTTAACTCGTTCGGTCGTAGTTTTCCCGCTGGGGTTTTATGAGCCGGGTTCACGTCCACAGTACCGACTATCTTGCAGCATGCCCATAACTTTGAATCATACAACTTTTATTTGCATTTTTATTTGTTTTCCTTTAGCTTCTCGGAACAGCGCTCCTCCAACTTTTGTATATATTTTTTATGAAGATAGAATTTAATTTTGATTTCGTTCGGCTTTTGCTTTTGTTTGGCAACGCAATCGAGGTAAATACTTGGCTTGAATTTAGCATAAAGCTCCACTTGAGATTGTTGTTATAAATATATTTTGCTGTATTTTCAGATTTAACCACAGAGAACGTTCTGTCAGTTACTAATTCGCATTCCATGCTTGACCTAATCTTAAATTGCCTTTTCATGCGGCTCTCGAAGCCAAGCCCAGCACAATCAATTTATTGTTATTCTTTATTGAATTCCAATCACAAAATTCTAGCAATTTTCTTGAACGAAAATTGAGTTTGTATTTTTTTTCCTTGATAGGTAATATGTGGCATGTGGTGTTGGCCAACAAGGTACGAAACTACAGCCTCCCAACTTATATCTTTTCATGGTTTGCCGCATACCAGGCGCCCAGAGCTCCGATACAGATAATTTATCTAAAAAAGCTTTTAATTTGTCGCTATCTCTGGCCGTGGCAGAGCTTTTACTACACGCCACTATATCTACATATATGGAAAACACTTTTTGAGCAAATATTTTCACAAGCGCCGCATTCTCGCTTGCCATTTACAATAGCAAACACATCAAATTGCAAAATCCTCGCCTTGGCAGAGGCTGCTGCTTTTTTATTTATTGCTCTGAGTGTGTTTGCTTGCATTCTTTATTTATTCTCAGTGCTGTTTTCAAACCTTTCATTCACCTTTGAGTTAAAATAAAAGCCGGGTAAATAACGCAGCGTCAGTTAGCGATGATGTTTGCGCAAAGTCTAAAGGGAATTTAACGCATGACATTTAACAAAAAAGCTCCGAAACTGACACGGCAGGTAAATAGATTTGAGGCAGTGTGTGACTTTTAATAAGATTCTCGGCAGAGCATCGGTAAGCACTTAATGGAGAGCCGAAAAAACTGGATGGCCATAATCCCCGGTAATCTGCCTTGAAGTAGCTCTTCTTATTTAAATAATTTTCAATAAATTTTAGGTCATTGGGCTTAACTGAAACTTTAAATATTGGCTCAGCGCTGTTTACACAGTTGTTGTAGTATTTTTATGTTTATTTTCATCGAGGCTGAAACCAATTTAAATATTATGGCTTGTTTGTGTAACATGTAGTTTTTACAACGCGCCTGGTTTGACCAAACGTGTTGACCCCATAAAAATATTTATAGAAACGGACAAATGTTCACATTTGGTGACCGTTTTCGAACCGTTCGGGCTTGCCAATTTTTAATTTAGCCTTTGTTTTGGTATTGGTCTTAGCCGCCTGCACAAAAAGTGGGTCAAATGTTGCGTATGACGCTGCGCTGCCTTTGAGCCGGCGGCTGTTGGCCAACCGGTTTCGCTTTCAAACGTTCGGCGGCGTTTCGTCTGAGTGTATCCGAGTATCTTCCAGATACAGACTCCACTTCGACTGGGACTCCAGTTTGAGCCACGATTTTTTGGCGCTTAATTGAAAATTCATTCAGCCAAGCCAGCGAGCGTAAACGTGGGCTAATGTGCATTTTATTAATAAATTGTCCGCTTCATTAGCTCGGGGTTAGGCCTTCTGCCCCGGCAACCTGCAACTTTCACCGATGGATATGCAGATGTATCTGCATCTGCATCTGCATCCGAATCCGAATCCGATGGATGGGCTTTTAATAAATTGCCCTTTGGTTGCGCTTTCTCGGCGGAGTCAGCCGAGTTCGAGCTAATTATGTTGTTTATGTTGTATAATATTTTGATGTGCCCGGTGCGCGATATACACATGTTTTCGTGGCCGCAGCGCCGTTAAAGCCGGCAATGCAAATGCTAATGGAAATAAAAATTCAAATAAAAATGCAAATAATAATGCAAACAAAAATACAAATGAAAATATAAATAAAAGTAAAAATGGGCATGCTTTGGAGCCGCCAAGGTGAAAGCATAAACAAATGGGAATCATTGGCAAGCCCGCCACTGGCAATTTTCTTTCATAAGCGATCGGGGCTTTAACCCATTACACCTGGTAATTAGCATGCGTAACATAAAAGCCGATACTAAAACTCATTAGCAGCAATTTCAGGTGTGCACTGGAATTATTTGTTTGATATGCCGTAATGGCAATGAAATTATATGGCGGTCCTAAGGCGCTCCTGTAATACGCAGCTACACGGCAAGAAGTGTTCTCGAGAGATTTCAGAGTGAGAAAAACTGCTTTAATTTTGATCATAAATAATATTATCTGGTGCTATGAATATTGAAATGAATTAATTAGAAGTTGAGTTGTATGTATATATTTCAAGATTTATTGAGGAATTTTAATCGCATTACTCGCCTTTCAAAGTTTATTATTTTATTGCTCTAAGAAACTAATAAATTTATTTATTTTCATACAACTTTTGAATTGATATTTCCACAAAACTGTACTACTAAACTTGTTATTTAAAAATTACCTTTTTAATGGCCTAGAAATTTATTCATTTATTTTGTTTGTTATGTTGTTCGAGCTAGTAAGCTTCACATTATCTTGATTTATTATGAATTTATTATAAAATAAAAAATATTGTTGTTTTGGAAGGAATGAATTCATTAAATTTTGAAGAGGTGAATAACACTATTAAATAATTAAGTTATATGTTATTCATTTTATTTTGTTTATTTTAAGAAAAATTACGCACCAATTTGTAGAACTCACATAAAGATCGGGTTTTTTTTTCTCTTAATCGAGCTTATAGAATGAAACGAAATGCGGAGTATTTTTGGTAACCAAAATAGCCAACACTTTTAGTTTTCTTCGCAGGGCAGCAACGCTTTCGATATGGAATTGGAACGTGAGGGGATTACCTGAGCGATTGACCACGCGCTCCCGGTTGGAAATTTTTTGGCATTGTTTCTGCCGTGCGTCCAGAATCGCCTAATGAAACAATTTGCACACATTGCGGCAGACTGGCAACCTGGCAAACTGGCAAACCGACAAATCGGTGGGCGTGTTTTGGCCAAGCTTTCAGACCGAGCCAGAGGATAAAATCCATAGATCATTAGGACGCTTGGGAAAGCGAGAGAGAGCCTTTGTTTAAATATTTATAGATTCCAGACATGAGGCTAAGTTAGTTAGGCGTCGCATCGGGGAATATGTCATAAACTGTCAAATAAACTAAAAGCGATTGTAAATCACACCGGCAATTGCAATTAATAATTATTGTTTTGCATAAGCCCCCCGCTTGCAGGTGAGTGAAGTTCACTGTTTCCACCGATATGCAAATAGCTTTGCCAAGAGGTTATTCCCCGGAACCGCGACTACTACTGCCATGTGCAATTCTGCACCCATTTCACACTTCCCCTGTCACGGAGCACCCATCAGCGATCACCGATCACGGATCACCGTTTGGCGAATGGCGATCGCGGGTCGTGAGATAAATAACTTTTATTGCGGTCGCATAAATGCAATTTATTCGCACTCTCCCATGTGAATTTCTAGTTAGTTGTCGGTGATTTGTTTACCCATTCAAATGGTAATAACAATAATAATGAAGCACGGAAACGGGCGCTGCAACTGCAACCGGCCGTATCTATAAATATAGCCCGCCCGATGATAATACATTATTATTGTGATAAAAAACAACAATCACATGGCGGCAAAGAGCGACAAATCCATTGCAATGCCATATATAAATTTCCATAGAATTCATTGCATTCGCTGATGTCGATAGCGTAGATAGCGCTCCGATAGTAACTCAGTGGCAGCCGTTTGTTCAGGTTAATCAGGCGCTATCTCAGCCGGGATGGAATGCGAAAAATACAAAGTTGCACGTGGTGAAAAGCGGGGAAAAAATGGCGAAAAGATGGGGCAACCCTGGGATGTCGAGACCTACCGCAATCCGTATTGCCTTCGGACGGGGACAACACACGTTTTCCGGCACGGGAGCAGAGTCACGTCCAGCGATGCTAGCTAGGAAGACCGTGTTCGAGATCATTTATTATGTCTATTGTCTTTCAGTCCCAAGTTCCACTACCAGTTCGAAGCGAGAAGCGAGGCGATTTGCATACCTACACATGGCTCTGCCAGCTTATCATGGCGAAATTACAATTGCACAAATGTTGCACAATGCACAGTGGCTCGGTGGCAATAGAATAAGCTATCACGTCCCCGGCTCAATGTCAAATCGAACTGTCTCTATCTGTCCATCTATCTGCATCCATCTATCTTTCTATCTATCTATTTGTATCCAGCCAGGGCAACTATCTCAATCCGCCGGATTGTTGTGCCGGAGGGGGGGCTATTTGTAAAGCTCAACAAGGAACGTGGGGCAAGTCCCGTGGCAAAAGGATTTGTATGCCAGCTGTTCGTGGCGTCAATCAAATCACTTGCTGCAGCATCAATGAATCAATTTGAATGCCAACTGATTGATGGCAAAATAATAATCAATGCAAGTGCGACAGATGGAGCAAATCACAACGATGGAGAGAAACTGAAGTTAAAGACTCGTTGTAGATTGTTAAATTCATGTATAATTTATTAATAATTAGCTTGTGGCCTACTTAACCCTAATGACAATATACATATGGGAATCAGTGTTACATTAAGTACAATGTGTTGTCGGTTTAATAACGTCTTTTGATAATCACAGCGCTTAGTTTAGTTACGTAAGCTGTTTAATGCATTCATCTCGCCAGCATGAACGAACGAAAATATCACAGTTGGGCTCGGTATCCGTGAGATGAGGCTTCACCGCTTGACATCGTCTTTCACCTGGCCGTCTTTCGCCTTGGCTTTCTTCTTCTCGTCGACGCTCTTGTAGGAGCTGCCGAATACCTCCGCATAACTGGGCACAATTGGCATCATCACAAAGTTCGGCTTGGTCTCGCACGTGGGCGATGTTGCTGCGGCTGTTAGTGTTGCTGCTGCTGCTGCTGTTCCCAGTGCCGATGTTGCTGATGCTGCAGTTGCTGGAGTAGCTGGCAGCAGCGGCATTGTGACCTCACACAGCTGAGGAGGTGTTTGCTGACTAACCAAGCCCTCAACTGTGGGGGCAGGCAGTGCGGGCAACTCCTGGATGTTGCTGCTGCTCCTTTCCTGCCTATTGAACACATTGAACACACTCGGATAGACAATCAGGCACGATGACTGCGGCGACTTTTGCAGCAGCTCGAGGGCCGCCTCGTAGCTGGGCAGTCCCGATACCAGAGTGTACTCCGGCACCGGATCCTCGGCCTCCGGATGCAGCTTCAACGCCTCAATGTCCACAATGGTGCACTGCGTCGAGCCATTTGCATTGTTGCGATCTGCCAGAACAAAGAACAATAATTGTTTATTAGTTGCAAGCTTTTGGAGTGCAGAGGGAGAGGGAAATGGAAGTGCTTGGAGATTAATGGCGAGACCTCGACCTAGTTGCAATATTGTTTTCTGCCCGCATTTGTTTTTCCCTTACTTTTCAGTGTCATTAACTCGCTGAAATATTTTCTCTGGCGTAATTGCCTTGGCACCACTTTCGAATTGAAGGTAGTTGAATTTCACTTTTCGCATTTATTTATTTTCTTATTTTATTTTTCGCTGCTGACAATGTGCTAATTTCTTCAAGGCTTTTCGTAACTCACAATTACTGGCAGAGATTTAGAGTTTGTTTTTGAACTTCTGAACTAACGAAATACATTATTTTTACGACCCCGGCAAATGGAGGATATATAAATGAGATTGTAGACTTTGACAAGACCTGATACGCAGTGAGTCATTAGCTAATGATGACGGAGATGTGGAAGCACTTAAGTCCGGCGTAAGACGCATAAAAAGATTTCCACTTCTAATGGAGTATTTCCTAGATCGCCTCCATATATGTTTGTATTTATCTGCTAACCTAATTTCCATCATTAAATGTTTTATGAGGCAGGAGGCCTCCTATAAAAACTGTGGAATTTTTGCCTATACGTACTGCTGTTGTTATTAGTTTTGGCTAATCGGACGCCGCACTCGATAAGATTCCAATCTCAATTAGCACTTGGAGTTTTTTAATGCGGAATACTTACAATTGCGCTTCCAGGTTCGGAACTGATGGTACAGGAAGCAGGAGCAGATGCAGAACACCATCGAGATGAGGATCAGGGTGAAGACGATGCCGATCCACACTTCGTTCATGAACTTGTCGTACTCCAGCTGCTGCTGCAGTTGGTCCACACTGCTGCTGTCCAGCACCACTCGGTTGGCCAGATCGAAGTCCATGATCTCTTCCACTTTGCTGGAGCTGGAGTTTCTGGCGGGCAGGTGATGCTTCAGCTGGATGGAGCTGAGGATCTGGGCGCCGATTTGCTTGAGGAAATCGCTGTTGGCCAGCGCGTCCAGCGTGCTGATCGTGGGCGTGGAGGAGGCCTCTACAACGGGGGAGCTGCGACCGCTGGTGAGGATCTGTTGTGCGGCGGCGCCGGCGTAGTGATCGAAATGCAGGTCGTGCGAAAGCTCGTAGTTCAGTGCGCGCGGCAGGCCCTCCATGGCTGGCTTATATAGAATGTCGCTCTTGTAAGATAGCTATCTCTTGGTATCCGTATCTGTGTCGGCACACTTTCACTGTATCTTGCGGATCGTTCTTAATCTCGTTTTCGGTTTCGGTTTCGTTTTCTTTCTTTCTTCTCAGAGCAGAAACACGTCCGGCTAGCTAAGTCCACAAAACATACTGATTTGTGATCCAGCGTACGATCCGGCGATCAGTCCCGAGCAGCGTTGCCAGCTCAACGCAGTTCCACTCAAGAGAGCGCGAGAGCGGGAGATAGCGAGTGTGAGCTCAAATCTACCTGGAAAAGATCACTCCTCTCACGCTGCTGCTCTTTTGCCGCTCCGCCACGCACCGCTGAGAACGTTCTCTCGCCGTGAAACGATCTTGTAGTTCTCCGGAGCGTATCTTTTGTGCTCCCACAGACAATGCCTCGAATTATGGTACCATAATTGGCGTTACAAAGCGGCGCACATGTTGCCCAAGGAAGCGAGAGAGGGAAATGGTAAGGGAGGATCACTGAATAGAGAGAAGGAGCATCGATCTTCATTTCTCAGTCGGCCTTTTCTTCTACTGCTTCTTCTCACTCTCCTTCTTCGATTACGGATCGGTCTGCGAGCCGAGCAAATGACATATCTTCAGTTGCTTGCACTCTCAAAAAAAGGAAACTATAAGAAATGAGACAATTTAGGGACTGAAAATGGGAATAAAAATAAATGGAGAAATGTTTTTATAATTTATTTGGTTAACAACTATGATTAAAAATCTATTATGTTTAAAATTGTAAAAGTATTGAACCTTTTAATTATAATAAATAAAGATTTTTGGTTAACAAGATTTTTTCTTTAAATTTAATACTTGGTAGTATGTCTCTATGCTACAAGTTTGTAATTATCTTAACTGCTAGTAATTCTTCTTCGAGTTCTTCAGGTCACTTTCTCTTCTCCGGGTGTACGTGCAGCTCGGTTCTCCTTACTTTTCTTTGTTGTCTTTTTGGGGGAAGAGAAATTATTGCTGTAGGATATAATGTGTTTTGTGTTGTTGTTGTTGTTCTTGCCCAGCTCCCGCCCGAAGGCCCCGAGACTCTTGCCCCGTCTTGTTCTTCCTCGATTTCTTCTCATGTTATTTTTCCCTTTGGTCTGGCGGAGTTTTAAATTACAGCTACGTGCAGATATCTTATTTCGGGCAGCAATTTTGTGGGCGACGCGCTGATCACCTGGCTTTGGGTTGATCACTTTTTGGCGATAGGCAGCAGGTAGGGTTAGGATACCGGGCCCTGGGAATGGCACTGTATAAATGGGGATTGGCACTGGCAGTGAGGCTCGAATAGTTGCAACAGTTGACCATTTATGGGATTGATGTGTGTGTAATTGGAGGATTTGTGGATGTGTAAAGGGAGACAGGGAAAAGGCAGAAGGGAAGGGAAGATTATCCTTGCAATCAAAGAGGAACGGAGCTGGGTATGACATAATCTTGGGCCAAAGATGATGTTGCCAAAGGCATTATCCCTTTAAGGTTGTCAGGGAACATATATTCGTTACCAAAGAAAATCTAATAGATTAATTCGGGTTAGAAATGCATCAAAATAATCCTACATTTTATTCAATATTTTAGTATACATGTGTATTCTAATTACTCCAATAAACCTCCCTTGAGCTATTTTATAATATAATTGCATTTTGTTCTTATTGTAAGACTGCCTTGTAAAGTAAAATAGTTTTAAAGCATTTCCTTGGCCTCACAACTGCCCAATAAATCAAATAAAAATTCTAGAGGCCTCCCCTAATAATTACCCATGAAGAGAGCCCCGTCCTGCCGCGATCCGATCCGATCCCCGTTCGATAAAAATCACATAAATACAAGCACTCACAACAAGCGGGATAAGATCAGCACCCGAAGATGGAGAAGAAATTGCCTTTTCAACAAGACAGCATCCCAAGATGAGCCTCGTTGCAATTCACAAAGGGTTGCCTATAGTCGGATTCGGGATGAGCTCATTGAAGAGCGGGCCTGGCCCGTAAGTGAGCAATCCTTATCAAGATGGGCTAATCTCGTCGAGGAAATGAATCAGCAGAGGCTGCAGCTCCGCGCACAAGAGAAGAGATTAGCCAGAGATGCCGGACGACGATGACGATTTTGCAGTTCTCTCGGGGCGGGGCATTAGGCGGGCATTCTCTGGTTAACTGGTGGCTAACCCCAGACATTCTGACAGACAGACAGACCCATATACCACACATCCGAAGCCACCTCTACTTATGCCAGGTATGCGGTTCTTTTGCAATCAACTGTCAGGGACCGTGAGAAGAGACAATGGCAATTTAATTAAGCAGGCTAAGGCCTTAGCCCGCCTTGGGTTGTCTTCGGGGTCTTTTTCTACCTATCGGGGTAGTTCGGTAGTTCTGCGGGGCTCTCTCCTCCATTGTGGTCTTGTCTTCGCGCCGCTTTCTTTTCCTTTCTTTGCACGTCGGCTTAGTTGACCGACTTGGGCCAAGTAGCTTTAATTTAAGACCCTAATGAGCCATTTAGGCATTCTGGGCTTTGTGTCTTCAATGCCGACTACTGTGTGTGTCTCTCCTCTGTCCCTGCCCCCCCGAACAAAAGTTAAATTAATGAGTCCACGGCCAGTTGGAGTCTTTAGTCTTTAGTCTGTGGTGTTTGGTATTTGGTCTCTGGTCTTTTAGTTTTTTGGGGCCTCTGTTCCGAATGCGGGTGATGCTCCAATGCTCCGATGCTCCGATGCTCTGATGCTGATAAAGCAGCTTAATTTTTCACTGACTCCCCGAGATCGTGGTGCTTTGCATAATGCAGCAACAGATTTTTACATAGTTTATTAATTTTTCAGATTTCGGCTTAGGTATTTCACCTCACCGCTCCCCCTGCCGCTTGTCAACCACTTCTGACACTAATAAATCGGCTTAAATTTGATCTTGAGCGGTGTATTTTTTGATTCCCCGCCCAGCTGAGGGCATTTTGTATCTCGGGGGTAACATACTATGCATACGTGTGTGCATTATTGATGATGCAGACTGACCTTAGCTAGAAGTCGGCCCCAAGAATCCACCGATCGAGCCCCTGAGTTATGCTTAGCCTTATGGGCAATGATTTAAGTGGACTGGCTTTAATTATATAGGAAACACTAGGTCGGGGAATTACTGTGGCTCTAGAGACTGTGACGTATCTACTTTGTTTTTATTTCTCTATATTTTGTTTGAGTATATTGCAAAGTAATTTTTTCACATTGCTGCTTAGCAACGTCAGCAAGACAGCTTGTAATAAAATGTAATTATTTTTTAATGATTACGTTTAAGTGGGAGCAACATTGTCTCTAATGGATTATCAGCCCTAACTTGTTACGTGTGAGACCTTGAAAACTATTACTGATAAGCTTAAAGCCTCTACTGATGCGTAGGGTTTTGTTTATTTTGTTTAAAAAGTGCGTATTTCGGGAGATAACAGCAAAACATACATGCGTCACTTTATACTAAGCAAGAAAGAAAGCTTAATTCAGTCAAAGTTTGAATACTTTTCTTGTTTTACATTGTATGACTATATCGAAATGGAAATTGATCTTAACTAAGCTAAAGGCATTTATAAATTTCCTTCTTTTTAATGAATTAAATTTTCAGCTGGAACCATTTCTCATGAGCAATCAAACCAGCAATTAGCATCTCGGCAGGACTCTCTTAGCGCCTGGGAACGTAACCCCTTGCTATATGACACTCACTTCCTTTTAGCACTAATTGAGTTGTAAATTCAACCCTCGATTTTTGGCACACATCTAAATTCGAACTGATTTCCATATAATTACGGGTCCGCTCTAATTGAGTGATCAGGAGCAGCATGATGAACGCATCAGTCGCGCAGCTCTCTGGATTTAAGGGAATGCCAGGACCTCGAGGCAGGAGTTCCAAAAGAAGGAAAGACCGAGAACCACCCGCAGGGGGCAGGGGCCATAAAGTCAGGACATCCTGCCGGGCAACTAGAAGCACTTGTCCTGCCCTCCACTCTGACTTTTTTTTACCCAGCCAGGGGGCACAGCTCTGGATGTGTGACTGTGACTGTGACTGTATCTGTAGCTGTTTCTGTTTCTGTATCTGTATCTATATCTTTGCCATATTTTTTTGTTTCCATGCTCAGCAAGACGCAATGCAACCAACTGAGCTGTGACGGCGAAGGAGAACAGGGAACTGGGAACGGGATGGCCAGGTAATTGCCGCAGTTGTCGGGGGGCAGCGATGCGAGGCATTTGTCACATGGACCGGAGCCGAGACGTGCCGCTGCCATGGGAAAGTCATCCATCCAGCAGTTCCCTAATCTGTGATATAGGTCATGCAACCCTCAAGGTTCCGAGTAGGTTCCATCGCTCCTAGGCTCGGCATTGTCTCCGGTCCCTTTGTGTGTCTATCTCTCTTATGGATTCGTAGAAATTACGCGTGAGCATGCCAGCCATCCTTTTCATATTCCTATGCTAAAGTAGCTCGGGCCCATTATGTTCTGCATCTGAAGACAACAAGTGCAGCGTTGAGTGCGCCTTTTATTCCAGGCACAATTAAAAACGCAGTTGTGCATGCAGTTTGGCTTGGCCAGCCAGGAGGAGCAGTAGGAGCTCCAAGTCGGGCTCAAGTTTAGCCGGCTAAGTCTATTTTATACCAGCTAAACTCCAACTCCAACTCCGACTGGTCGGCACCCACCCATTCAATGTCAATGAACCGCAGTTGTAATGTTTATACGCCCATCACAGTTACAGATACGGATACAGCTACAAGTGCAGTGTGAAAAATATCTCGGGGATTTAAAGCTTCAGATTTTTAAATATTCTATATATATATCTTTAAATATTCTTAGACTAAGGTTTATTTAGTTAAAAGCAGATTAGTGAATTCTATGTACTATAATTATTTAGAAATGATTTCTACTTATAAAAACAACCCCAGAATTTGTCTCACTGCAGCTGTAGATAGAGATACAAACACTGGGGGACGGAGCACTCCAAAGTTGTCCACCTTCCGACGCTGTCGTTGCTTGGATTTTTACTTTATTTGTTTATGGTTTCGCCGTCTGATTATCTTGGGCGCGTTTTAGCCTCAAGTTCGTTGCGCTTGGCCAGACTTCACTGCGCTCTCCCAGAGCTACGAGCTCCTCCCATGTAGTACTTATGATGTTATTCCATTTTATTGTCGTCGTCTTCGGAACCTTTCCCCATCACACATCGGCTGTCAAAGTTTTTTGGTTTTTTGTTGGTTTATCGCTCCAAAGGTTTTCTATTCAACAATTGATTGAACATTATTAGCACTCAAGCATAAATTTGTTCGACATTCTCGACAGAGTTAACTGGCTTCGGAAAGAAACAGCTGTAGATGGTTAGATAGATTCAACATGTAGATACTTTTATGACCCATTTAGGCTTATGACAGATAGTGGAATATGTAAACAAATGTAATAACGAATTAGAGCTAGTTGAAGGGTTTCTAAATAATTAGCAAGTTCAAAACAACAAGGTGCTAGATCAAGTAACTTAAATCAGACTCAATGTAGTATTATCATTCCTTTTAGTTGCACAAAATATCTGCGTATATAATCAGCTTAAACTATAATTTAATCAATTACATTTGCATATGAAACCCACCATTAGTAAGCATAACTAATTTGTAACCACTTTTATTGACTCATTTGCCGCCTAATTGAATCCTCTGGGCCACTTTCAGTTGTCGGTAGAACGCGGAATGCTGTAATTTCTGTTTAATATGCCCTCTGATCGCCTTTATTAATTATTCGTTGTGATTTATCGATCGCTTGCGTTGACAGCAACAAGTTGTTGCCGCCCGGGAACGTGGTGATTAAATCAGAGTAGCGATCGAGTTGAGGAAGTAATCAAGCCATGTAACACCATGTTGCTCGCCAGTTAGATCTGTGATCATGCAAATTATGGGGGAGTTAAGCAGCCATTTGGTTGCTAACACCCTACGTAATCGAACTGAATCGGTTGTAATTTGTCAAAGCGAATTCTGAGTTCATCAAATCCCAACTAAATTCCCTGCAGTTTCTGGCCAGTCATTGAACCCGCGTGGGGGAAACCGGTTTGCCGGCGACTAGTTTCGCACGTGGAAAATATTTAATTGTATTAACATACCGAACTTGTGCAATAAACCGCAAAGATCATCAGCGTGTTTTTGTGCCTTTACTGAAGACAACTGCCGCCGCCACAGTGGGGGATCTCCTAATAGACCCATCGACCCACAGACCTTTAACATCGATTTTCCCTCGTCGTCGTCGTTGGGGGAGAGACTTATCAATTAACCTTAATTTCGCACTCGGCGCCCAGCCGATTTTCTCTTCCGATTTCCACTTAAGCCCCGATTCATTGATTCTTCGGTTTTCGGTTCTACTGACCCCAATTGGTTTCGTCAGTCCCACCGCCGAATCGATCAATAAACAAATTTTTATTATTGATTATCGTGTCGTGGTCATGCTGGCAACTCCCAAGGTGTTGTTGGGAAACTCTTGGCTCTTGGCTCTGAGGCTTTCTTATTCCTTATCGTGGGCCTCTTATCAAATGATATGCAAGGTGCTCGGGGGATTGATGGACTTGGGCAATTCATCAATGCACTCTCTCTGTTTTCGAGATCCCCCGCTTTTTCCTGGGGATTGTAGCCCTTGTCATTATTGACATTACAAATGTTATTGATTGTCGAGTTTTCCTTCGCTGTCTGCCTTCGATTCGGTTTTCATTTGGGGCTCACGAAATCGAAAGTACATGTTAATTATTTCCACACACCTGCATTCACCGGGCACCTCCGCCGATCGATTTCCACTGATAAGCGCATTACTTTTCGAGTGTCGCCGGGAGAAACAAAAACATTTTCCCTGCCCCACTGCTTTTCGTGTCAATCAGGCCCCGAAAAAGAGTTCAATTTAAATTTTTTTTGTGTTGACATTTCTTTTTTTTTCCTTTGGGTATTTTTTTGCCTCGTCAACGTTGCATGCAAACAAGATGGGGAATTTTTTGGGGAAAGGGGTCGTGAGTTGGGGGAGTTCCTCGACCGGCGACAGTAGCATTACAAAGCATTTGATTTTCGGCTTAGCCATTCTGGGAAGTGTCACTCTCGGTGCTTTGTTTTTTCTCTCTGTATTTTGGCCCCTTTTTAGATTCACTTTTCCCCGCTTTTTTTCTGGCATGTCAATATATCGGTTATTGGGGCGTTTGAAAGGGGACTTGAATGGTTTGTTAGCTATTCAATGGCAGCTGAGTGATGTGGCTAAAAGGATGCAACAATCGGGCTAAGAGACGGCGGGCTTAATGAATGGAGTGAAAGTGAATTTTTGGGATATACGAAGGCTAAAGATTTTATGAATGAATTTAAATGGTGGAAAACTGATTGATGGAATATAGAAAAAATATTAATCACAGTATAGTTTAGGCACAATATACAACCTTGATTTATTTAAAAAAATATTTTTCCCTCATAATTAAATCTCGTTATTAAATGCCACATTGTCAGACTTAAATTGAGTTGTACATTTTCATATGCTCATCTTATTAAACGCTCTCCCTCCATTTAGTTAACGTTAAAAGCAATTAAGATAAGATAATCTCCCATCATTCCGCACTATTTGCATTCGTAATGGGATTTTGCACGCCCCGCTTTCCGCTTTTCCCCCGTTTTCCTTTTCTGCCACTTTTCACACGCTCATCTGCGAATGTTCCAATTAGACACCTTTTACTATATAGTATATACTATAAATACGTGTATGTATAGCCGGGAGTAGCTGTCTCGCACCCACGCTAAAAATTAATTGCATGCTACCTTTTACACGCGCACCTGATGGAAATTTATACACGGATTGCCGCGGGCACTTTGCGCTCCCGTCTAAAGCCAAAACTGAAGCAAGGACTGGGTCGCGCTTATTTAAAGTCCAATCTGCAACAATTCAATTAAGCCAATAACTAAACCAATTTGTAATGCGCTTTGGCTTTTTAGCTACAGCTACGAATTGCGATCACGATGTTGAAACACTGAGGGAAAAAATGGGTGGACAACATTTGGAACTTGTTTTATTTAATTATATATTAAATTTATGAAAGGAGAAGCAAGTTAAACCTAAAATATGGGAGTCTTAAGAGATATAAAAGTGGTTTATTAGTTTTTGTCAATTTAATTATTATGAGCAATTAACAGGAAAATTGAACTTTAACAAAACCTTGTAATATGTTTCTATAGCTTCTATATATTTTTCTTAGTGCTCTGCTGATGATGAGGGAAATCCACGACTTGGTCGCAAGGAAATGGAAAAGGCCAAAGACAAAGCCTGGCCCAGGCAGCGGCTCCAAATCCAATTAAACTAGTGACAACGACACTGCATCCACTGCTAAAAAGGGCAAGTAGCAAGGGGTAAGGGGGAGTGGTGGGTCTGCTGGGCGGTTTTCCCAGGCTCTGGGGGGCTTTCGGGGGCGGTGGGAACTGCGAGAGCTGGCTTAAAAATTGAATAAAGCGCAATTTCAACTGGACGACGGAGCAATGTGGCCATGTTGCTGCCACCTGCTGCCTGCCATGTCTGCTTTACATTTGCAAAAAAAAAAAAAAAGAGAAATACAACAAAAAAAAAACACAACCGACCAAGAACCCGACTTCAAAGCAATTGCGACATAATTAAGTTGACAACAACAGATACAACAACAAGGACAACAAAATAATAAAACAGCAACAACAGCAGTAAAAGAGTAAGAGCAACAGTGGCAGCGACACCAGCCAGCGATTGACACCACTGACCCAGTTACGTGGCTTGGTAGAAACGGCTAAAAGGAAAAACTGCGAAAAACTGGACGAACTGTGAATGCACAGGGGCTACAGTGGGAGAAAAACGTAGCAACTTTATCAGAAATCAAATTATAACTAATATAATTAGATGAACATTCAAGAATAGCTTTTTCGATGGGATATTTACTAAAGTTCCAAAGATCTTGTTAACACTATTACTTATAGTCCTATCTAGGGAAATTTTTTACCAAGAAATTTAATTGTTTCATTTTCTTTTAGTGGAGTTCTGGGCCTGGTTAAGAGCCAGCCGCGTGACGTCGTCGCAGCCGTAGTTTAAAATTGAAAATTAAAATTGTTAGACAGCGTGTCGCGCTGTCGCCTGTCAGTGGCATTTGTTTGAAGCGAATACCCTGCGGTGATATATACACTCCGCCAAAACGGATGGGAAGTGACTTTGACATGGTCTTTGACCAAAGGATCGGACCAGTTGAGAGTTGGGAGCCAATGGGGGCAGTATGGGTGGCTATAAAAGTCGCACTGAGTCGGGGATTAGCTCAACAGTTTGATGGAGCTAAGAAAGTAAAATAACAAGGAAAGTCAGCTGAAGAGGAGTCGCTCAAAAGACACATAGTTGAAGAGGCTGTAGAGGTAATCTTCAGTCAATAAATGGCTTAAAGGGGCCATAAACTAGCCCTAGGGGAATCTCATTTTAAGAACTTCAAAAGAATAAAGTAAGCTTACAGGAAAAATTAAATGTGGAAAGAGTGAAAATTAAATTAAATTCTAAAAATTTTTCAAAACCATTTATGAACAGCAAATATCTCAAATTAATTTAATTTAGCCTTCTGTCTGTGTTGCCAAATTTTTGTGCAGCGCCTTGGCGGGTTCAGCAGACCCAAACTAAACACTTAAGCCACACACATTCTTTTTTTTGGTGGCAGTTTTAACGGGTTTCCAGCAGCTGGCCGACTGGCTTGTCTGCCTAGCCAGATGCAGGGAGCTGGGAGCTGGGGGAGTCGGTAGTTGCCTGTCTGGCTCTGAGCCTGGCCACCCCCAATACTACAGCCCCCTCTTGGCCGATTTCGCACCGCCATTGTCAACGGCTCGGCTCTATGGCAACGTCAGACGGCGGGCGCTTTTAATGTTAGCTCTCAGCGCCAACGACAAAATCCAATTAAAGAAATTATGTTTACATATAAAAATTTATAAAATAAAACCAAAAAGGAATGAGACACACGAAACCTGCTAACATTTCTGGCAAATTGTTATTAAAAAGCTTAGCAAACAAACTGTTGGACAGACACTTGAAGCATTCACGCCTCAACCGCAACGCCGGTGATTTAGTTTTCATTTAATATTTTCTTTTATTTTAAGAGTGAGAGAGAGTGCCAAGTGGCTTGCCAAGGACCTGCTGACTGTTGGAGGAGGAGGAGAAGGGACTGCAAGCAAGTAATTCCAAAATCCACACATGCTTCAGCCGAGAGAGAGAAAGAGTCCTGGCTGGCATAATTCCTACGAAAACAAGCAACAACAAAGGATACACTTATTCTGTGAGATACCAGATACTATTTAGTGGCCATTGGCATCATATTGTATAAGAAGGAAGTGGGAGACTGCTGCCAGTTGCCGGGGAGCGATCCTTTATGAAAACAAATTGCTCGAATTTCAGGGCACTCGCATTGTGTCTTAAGGATACATGTGGGAGTGCAGACTTAAGTGCATTTCGGTATGGATTACACGTGAGCCCGAAGGAAGGATATGGGATGAACGCAAAGTGGGACAAGATACAAATTTGTCCGCCTAATAAGGAAGTTGTTGTTGTGCTCAACTGCTTTTTTTATCGGTGATGCAGCCCCAGGGAATTCCCATGGCAACTGCTTGGCCAGTAACATCTTTATCCCTATCTCTATGGGATGATTCAGATTTCCATGTCGAAGATAAGGTTGTGTTATCATCGAGTGACGAAATTTGCTTATCTGAAAGTTACATTTAAGTTTTATTTGGGATTGGTGACTAACAGGAGATGATGCCAGAAAAAGAATTGAATTTCATTTAATTAAATAAAAATGATTTACCTAGATATGATTCATATTAAAGAGAATTCCTGTTCTAAGAAAGATAAGTCCCTAAAAAATGAAATTAAAATGCGTATGAATGTATAAATGTATTCTTTATTTATTATTTATATGTTGTATCAAAAGTTTTACTATTTATTATGTTTAAATAGTAAGCGCTGTCGGTTTATTGCCCATTAAATAATAGATTCTTTTACAGTTTCTTTTTTTCACATTAGGTTAAAAAGCAAATGGTTTAATTTGTTAGAATTTTACCCTTTTCCTTCGGTCTTGCACCTGCCGCAATTCGTTTTCAATTTGCCTTCGAATCTCAACATAAATTGTATCTCTAATTACGACTCCTGCTGACCCAAAAGTGCAGAGGGCAGGGACCATTTCCAAATTTAACTGCCCCACAAAAAAAATCCAAAAAAGACATAAATCTAATTTGGCCGTGTGCATTTGGTTCTTTTATGGCCGCGGACCAACCGAGGCTGCGATGACGATGACGATGATGATGATGATGATGGGCTATCTAAGCGCTCCAAATCCATTTACCTTTTGCCCACCTGGGCACGAAATGGGTGCGAGAATGGGCCAAAAAACCAACCGAAATGGAGTCAATGGCAACAATAAAACGGGAAACGCGAAAATTTCCCAACGCCGCACGAAAATTATTTTATGATGCTTTTAAACTAATTTTCTGGAAAAACAACGTGCAAACGGATTTTCCTTTAGCCACCGCCAACCATTGCTGGCGTTGATGCTGTTGTTGTTCTTGTTGGAGAAAAACTGTTGACTGAGGACGCGTGGGCACGTAAAAATTTTTATTTTATTTGCCAGCGCCGGCAGCGAGCACATTTTTGAAGTGGAACGCGTGGCGGTCGCGAGCTGTGAGTTCTGAATTTTAGATGCAGCCAGGAGCAGCTAACAGCAAACAGGTAACAGGTAACAGGTGAGTCCTTCTTGCACCATAGTTTCCAGTCACGAACTAGTCATAAAATTAGCGTAAAGGTAGAGGCCTTGGATTCGGAATATTACTTTTGCCTTTGCAATTATTCCGAAGACACTTTCCGTTTTGTCCTCCATCTCTCGAGGCCATCAATCTAAATTACGGCATAAAATTTGCCGCCTAAGCCGGACTTTTGTGCAATAATAAAAATATTTTAATGCCCGGCGACAAATTGATTTATCTGACAGTCTAATCAACTTCGGGGGGATTTTGATAGATCTGTGTGGCAATTTATGAATGGCACAAAGCCGCAGCTGGAACGCAGTTCGGGGAAGTTCTGTGGGCCTAAATTGACATGTTCTGCCCAATAATGAAGCGATCAGGGCCAAGAACCTCGTCCTGCTTCTCCGCCTTTGGCCTATTCATAAATCCCTTCTTCCTGGCGATTTGTCAGCACCAGACATGCGACATTGACAATGTCAGTTTTCGTTCGCCAAGGACAAAGGACACTTGTGAGGCGCTGCAGGTAGGGCTTGCCTCGTTATTGTCAATCCATCTTCCAGCATCTCTAAGTATTTATCTGCCAGATACGGAGCAGCAGCAGCAGTAGTATCTTACTCCGCAGCCTTGGCCTTTTGTCCGGGCCTGCTCTTTTTGCCATCTTCTGTTTGTTTTTGCAATTGACAGACGCTCCCAGACGAAGGCCGTAAGCGTGAGCATAATTATGGTTTTCAATTTATTCCGAGAACTCCAGAACGCACACACACTGTGCGATGAGGTTTCCTCAGAATCCGACCTGCTGTTAGCCCTTTTGGTAGGAGTTCCTAATTGAAAGTGTCATAAATTAGGAATGAACTCAAAGTCAAGTTGAGTTGGCTGCTGGTCCTGCTGCTAGCTGCAAATATATGGAAATTTTCAAGGGCTTTGGTCTGTGTCAATGATTAGCTTTCAACATTTATATTTGAATAATTTATTTTGACAGAGAAAACTAAGGCATTTCTGTACTTTCGATATATGTGAATTAATTTTTAGGGACTTCTAAAAAGTCTGGCAGATATATTATTAATTATAAAAATAATATTTAATAATCATAACATAGCAATATAAAAAGAATTTAATATACTATTATATGTATAATATTTTATTGCCTTTTATAAATTCCTCACAAAGAAAAAAACACTTAAAAAGTTAATAAATAATAATAAATAGAAAGAAATCCATATGTCCTCTCTGGGTAATACCCCTTAATTCACAACTATCACTGCTAATTCCTCAACTCATGCCCTCTCTATTCAAGGCTGTTTCCTGAATAAACACAGCAGCAATTTCCTGCATTATTTATTTACTTTTAAGTAGTCACTCTAAATGCATTCATAATATCCTGCCTACCCTCAGAACACGGCGAAACTCGAACGTCATGCTCTAAAA
The DNA here is from genome assembly GCA_008042575.1 of Drosophila watanabei. Taxonomy (NCBI): domain Eukaryota; kingdom Metazoa; phylum Arthropoda; class Insecta; order Diptera; family Drosophilidae; genus Drosophila; species Drosophila watanabei. The sequence goes on from VNJS01015758.1 coordinate 66,629, forward strand.
AGAATATCCTGCCATAAAAAGACAAACAACTAGAGGAACTCATTCATAAATCAAGGGCTACAAGTATTGTTAATTTTCGATACATTTTTTTTGGGGAAGCCTGTGAAGTGTTTATTGGAAAAAGTGCTTCCTCATGGTTGTTTTAAGGATAAATATGGCAGAGGGAAATATGATAGTCGATAACTTCGTTTGAGCGACAGCTGGCCAAATGGAGTATCGCATCCTTTGGGCTTCCTGTGAATGCTTTGTACTTCTGTTTTTTTTTATAGGAGCCTATGTTTCCAGGGTATTCGGATGAGAATGTGATTGATGACTCAAAGCTGGGAACTCACCTTCTCCCCAGCTAGCATAGTCCATCCAATTTCCCAGCCAGTCCATCGTCAAGTCCTCGACTGTTTACGACTCTAATCTTGTTTCTGTGTAAAACCAAAACGTGACTCCACCGTTGACCCCACGGATCTCTCATGTTAATGTCTGACTCACCGCGCTTACCTGGAATCATTCCCCAATAAAGTATAACCCTCCCATAATTTCCCGCTGCCAATAAGAGTGAAGGGGGCAGTCGAGAGTTTTCACATTTTCACCTGAGAGGGGAGGCGAAGTGGAAGAACGTGTTCGGGCCATAAATATCAATTAGCCAAGATAAAGATACTAAAGCGAGCCACAAGCGGGAGAATTGGAAAATAAAACTAATTGCAGCGGCTAGCCGGTGGTCTTAGTTCTGCCATTCCAATATTTATCTGGCCAAGAGGAAGTCGTAAAATTGATAAAGGTTCTGGACCAGGGCAAAGACGTTCTATATATACTCCGATTTCTCGAGAGACTGTCACTAAAGTGCCGGGTCACGTCCGAGTGTGCGGCAAATGTGACTCACACAGGAGAAACCCACCGTCGCCATGGCGGTGGAGAATTTTCCGGAGCTCATCGCTTTATCAGCCAGATAAGCCGCTACAAATTTCGATGACGCAAGTGGAAAATGGAAAACTCCTTCCCCGCGACACTTTCTGCAGGCACTCGTAGTCGTCCCTCTAATTTGCTGCTCACTTTGTTTGATGATGTGACGACACATGACTCGCCGGCTCTTTGAACTCGGCCAGCGGCAGTTTATCTTCTGCGTTCCCAGTCTCCGGCAGAAGTTATCTCCGGACCTGGACCGGATTCCACCGGCGACTCGGACTCGACCTCGGTCTCGGTGTGGTCCTTATCTGCGGCGTGTGCTGCTGCTGCTGCTAATGAGCGTCTGCTAGCTATTTGCATTTGGCTTTCTCAAACAGGCAGTTAGCCGAAATGCTCTTTGTTTGGTACCCACTGCGATATTAGAACTGTCATAGCGTACTTATCGCTGTGTAAACCAAACCCTGACCTAAGTTAGCGTCACTTTCCGTTTACTTAATCATATTTAGTGTACCAGAACTACGCCTATAAGAGCTTTACGGCTGGAATAATCTGACAACGACCCAGTTTGATAGGAACAATAGTGTTTAGCTAGCGGCTAATCTTCGAAATCGAAAGGGGTTTCGATGGCCCTCGCATAGTGTTTGTTTAGGTGTGGCTAATCTGGATTCCAGAGTCTTGAAGATGATAAGTCCGGACAGGAGAAAGCAGTAACAGACGAAGTGTATATGTACGCTTGCTTACATTTCCCAAAGAGAAACCTTATTAACCCCTATCTATCTATCTAATTATTTATTATACCCTTACAGGACTAAGCTTCCTTCTTTGCTTTTCTATTTTTCCATTTAAATAACTGTTTTCTTTTTTATTTAGTAAAACTTCACGGTAAGCAGCATAAATTAAGCAACTTTTTGTCAACATTTAAGCTGGTGAATGTGGCCGAAACCAAATTGAATTACTGGCACTGGCAAATGCATTCGTTTTACAACTGAAATCATAAACAGAACCGAATGCTGCTTAAAATTTCATTACGCGCACTTAAGCGGTGTGATTTTTCGGGTCTGGTCGGGAAGGGGGGATGGTGATTCCCCTCTCCACGTTTTGGCAGTGTTGCAAAAGGCTCGTAAAATCCGCAGTAGCTGCAGTAGCTGGGCGAACCACCGCAGTGGTGACACATCCACATCCACATCCTCGTTCGCATCCGCATCCACATCCCACATCCACTGCAATGCAGCTGGCGAAATGTCATCAGCGCCTGGATTTTATGGCGTTGCCAAAGGAGAATGTATCTAAGCTGCAGTCTTGTTTCAGGTTCCAGGTTCTGGGTTCTCGGTTCTCGTACTCGGTTCTGGGTTCTGGTTTCTGGCCACCGTGTTCCTGGTTGCTGTTCTCTGTTTTCTGGCTCCTAAATTCGGCTAAAGCGTAAAACTTTTATGGCTGCCGCAGCGCGTGGAGGAAACCTCCTCTTCGTCGGCAAAGTCGTTGTCGTAAATAAATTTCTGGCCGTAATTAATTTTGCATGCCAGTCAGCTGCTAGTGGAGCTTCCCGGGCGACAGTTAGCTGCCTCTCAAGATACTTTTTCGGGGGACTTCATAAGCTGATTGTGAATGCCACACGCCATTACGGACGTTTTGATATGCCAAATGTGTCGCTAAATGATTTTTATTCGCCGTCGCTCATACGCACCGTGGTCGTGCTGGGTTTTGTATGCAAATTTTACCTTCCCCGTGACGCACACAGTGACGCCACGCCTCCTTGGCTCAAAATTGACTTTGCAGTGCTGCAGCAGCAGCCGGCTCATTAGTGAGTCTGTTTGTTATTGTGGCTGTGTTGCCTGCTCTAACATTATTTATCTGGCGTTTTTAACACTTGCCTCGCTGACAGTCACTCTCTGGCATATTCTGCGCTATCTTTACTAGTCGGACATTAGTTCAGACCAAGGGTTACTTGGCTTAAAAGTCATTAAATGGTTATTGGGTTTAATTATTTGTACAACGTAACTAGTCTTCCCTAATCATTGCCCACTTTTGGAGGCTCTGTAAGGGAATTATTAAAGTTATCATTGTGGGCTATAAAAATACTTTAGTCACAAATTGGGAATACATAAATAAACTAAGAGAGGGCAAGAAAAATATTTTAAAGTACCCAACAAACTGCCAAAGTACGGGGTATCAAACTGTAGCCCGGCTAACAAGTGCAAATTTGTTTGCTGCATTGAGACGGGCACAAAGTTTCTCAACCTTGGCTTCGTGCTCGCCCTGTTTGCGCCATGTTAATTTCTGTTGATTTTACGCGTTAGCTGCCTGGCTGCCCCGCCGTGTGTTTACTGTAGCTACAGTACAGTACATATATTTGTATCGGGGCCAGGTCGCAGCTGTGTGTGAACGAGTCCAAAGGGAGCAAGGGGAGCAGGCCAGAGAAAGCTGTATCCGGGAGGTGCAGTCAAAGGTCCTCACAAAACTATTTTATTTTTATTATTTCTTATTAATACACTGACTCCGAAATTTAGCAAGCAGCAGCCGTTGTGCCGTCACTCAAAAATTTACATATGTTGGAATCTGCGATAAAAACTGGTGTTATTTCTTGCAAGGGACCTTGCAAGTACGGATCGCCGACATGGATGACCGCATGAGGGACGCGAGGACAAAGTTCTCCCGTCGCGTTTACTTGACATTTGTGTGCTCTCTGGCACTTGCCCTGTTGCAATGGGTTTTGATCTCAATAATGTGGGTACTGAGCTATTAAGTATCGTAGCAAACTATAACTATACTATAACGACTTCAACTCATAGACCGGATGCTCGTGAGGTATTCAAAAACATAGAGCCTGTGTTCCCGTTCTCATTTGGCCTGGCTGCCATACTCTTCTGCCTGTTTTTATTCGTAAAGCGTTTTCGCACACAAGTTGCGTTGAAGTGGGTGGTGCCTGCAGCTATAGTGAGTTGATGCCAGGATTTTTACATTTTCTTCCATAATTACTTAGCATCAAAATATTCAAGGTTGAGCTGTATGTGATCTCGATGTTCATCCTGGCGACTTCAAGTTGGTTGCCGGAGATCCTGGTTTATTTCCTCATCTGCTTGCTCGTCATGATCGTGGCCCTAGTTATCGGTTGTAATCTCTCGCACTCGGTGGGATGGCTAAGGATGATATTTAGTTCGATAGCTAATCCTCGCCATTCTTTAGATGGATTTGACTCAGAGCATTGCTCCGATTTTCATCGCAAGCTTCATTATGGCCGGCGCCGCGATGTACCCACTGATGGTGTTTATATTCATAAAGGGCCGATTGCCTTATGCCTTTGCGGCCTTCGAGATTATTCTCAGCTTAGTGATGTTGTTGGTGAGATTTTGTCACGTTTTAACTGCTTGTATTTCTAGAGGCGTACCTGCAGCTTGTGGCGCTGCATGCACAGACGATCAAGGGGGATCGCTTTATCCAAATGGACACCAATGACTTCCTGCTGGCCGCCTTGCTGCTCTTCCACGAGTTTCTCGCCATATACGCCATGACTTTTTATTGGCAAGTTAACTACGCCTTCTTCACGCCAAAGGACTTCCTCTGGATGTCTACGGAATCACCATCGGCCACCATAGGCGATAAAAATGAAATGGATCGATTAAATGGTAAAATAAATTGGCAATTAATAGCTGAGAAATTAATTTCCCAAAAAAGATCTGAAACATATTTTATAATTTTTGTTAAAATTTCTTGCGAATAACATAAAAAGTCCTAAGAGGAATAGATACATTTAATTTATCAAAAACAATTGTAAGTAATAAAGAGTTTCTTTTTACAGAGATCGACCTGGGTTCCTACTACGATTTTGATCAAAAAGACAAGGGTATCGAAAGAGAGAAACCCGAAAGAGATAAACCACAAGGTAATAGAAATTGGCAATTAATAGCAGACAATTTTATTTCCAAAACAAGATCCGAAATATTTCTTAAAGTTTTTGTTAAAATTGCTTTCAACAAACTGAAAATGCCCTGACAGAAATGGCTATATTTAATTTATTATAAACAATTCTGGGAAATAAAGAGTTTCTTATTACAGATATCGACCTGGGCTCTTACTACGATTTTGATGTCGGCGACAAGAGCACCTCAAGCGAAAAACCTGGCATAATTCTACCAAATGGTAATATAAATTGGCAGTTAATTGTAGATAATCATAAAGCTCGAATATCTAAATATTTAATTACGCCTGTCCTAAAATTGTTTGGATATAACTAAAATAGCCCTGAGAGAAATAAATGCATTAAATTTTTCAAAAGTAATTCAGGGTAATGCAAGCTTTTTATTGCAGATATCCAGCTGGGTTCTAACTACGATTCCGATCATGGCGACAAGAGCATCGCAAGCGAGAAACCTGGCATATTTCAATCAAATGGTAAAAGTAATTGCCAAATCTGAAATATTTCTAAAAGTTTTTTAAAATTTCTTGCGAAAAACAGATAAAGCCCTAAGAGAAATAGATACATTAAAATTTACAAAAGCAATTCTGGGTAATGCAGAGTTTCTTCTTACAGATATCGATGACCACCGCAAGAGCACCGCAAGCGAAAAACCTGGCATATTTCAATCAAATGGTAAAATTAATTGATCTGAAGATCTAAATCTGAATCTGAATCATATCTCACAGCTTTTGTTAAAATGTTTTGCAAAAAACTGATATAGGCGAAGAAATAGATGCATTTAATTTTTCAAAAACAACAAGAGTAATGCAGAATTTTTTATTACAGAAATCCAGCCGGCTTCTAACTACAACAAGAGTTCCACCTGACGAACAGCCAAGAGGTGCAACGCATTAATTTTGATTGCTTCGGATCCGTAAAATTATTTCATTTACTTAATATATATTATACAGATACAGCAGTTAAAGCATATTTTTATTTACAGGTTTTCTATTGAATCAAGTTAGCTGAGAGACGGCTATTACAATTTTATTCAAATTTTCACAAACAGCTGAATTTTGAAATGCCTTTTCCGTGGCTGTAGGGGATCGTTGACAAAGACACTAGACACACTACACATGACATATTTCGGGCACATGGGCTACGATGTACGCCTCGGATGGACTGCGGGCGTATCGAAGGGCGCGGACAGCCTTTTCAGCGAAGGTGTATGGTCTGCTGATCCTTTGGCTGGTTCTGGCCCTAATCCAATGGATGGTGGTCGGCCTTGTGTAAGTTGAGATTTGGGAACCCTTTGGGTCTCACAGTGATGCCGTTTGCTCATTGCAGAGAAGACATACGGACGAATTTCAGGAAAATCTACTTTATCTCCTTGCTAGCCTTTGCGCTGGCCGTCATTCTCTTAGCTATCTTCATATTTGCTAATGGGCTGCGCTTTATGCAGTTTCTAAATTTTATCATAACGCTAGTCATAGTGAGTGGATGGTAAGGGAATGTTTAGCTATACAATATAACAAATTTTATATATTCCAGGTGGAACTTCAGATCATTGCAACGTGTCTTCTGGTAGTCTACAGCTGGTGGGCGGACTTACTCCTCTTCTTTGCGGTGTGTGTAGCGCTCGTATTTATTTTTCTGGCTATTGGAACCATTTTGCCGCGGAGGGTAAGGAAAGTGTACAACATTTCCATGGACTTTTTTCAGATTCGATTTTTATTTAAAGATTGATTTTACCCTGGACATTGCAGTGCTCTTTATAATAGCATTTATTTTCCTGATTATCGCCATCTTTGCTCTGGCGCTCCTGATGTGCTTATGGTTCTCGAAGATGTATACTTATCTGGTGGTGGAATTGGCAGTAACCATTACAATCCTGCTGGTACGTGTCCTGCGGATCTATCGATCACTTTTATTCCATTAGCCAATTTTAGTTCGTAATATATCACGCCCAAACCATCCATGGGAATCGATTCGCAGAGATGCTTTTGAACGATTTCTTCCTGGGATCCCTTATATTGTTCCACGACTTTCTCATCATTTTCTGGCTGACATTTTACTGGCAAATCCAATATAGACCCATTACGCCAAATTCCTGGGTGGCGTCTTCCCCGGGGTCGCCAAATGCACCAACGGCCGCAATGAGCACCGCAGGGGGAAAACCTGACGTGCCAAAAGGTAATAGAAACTTTTAATTAAAAGCAGATAATTACATTTCCCAAATAAGATCGAAAAAAAAATGTCGTATGGATTTTGTTGAAATTTCTTGCGAAAAACAGGAAAACCCCTTTAGAGAATAGATACGTTTTTAAAAACAATTCAGGGTAATGCGGATTTTTTCATTGCAGAATCCGGGCCGGACTCTTCTTACGATTTCGATAATGAGGACAAGAGCACCGATGGCGAAAAACAAGACATGGTTGAACCAACTGGTAATAAAATTTAACATTTAAAAGCAGGGAAATTCATTTCCCAAACAAGATCTAAAAAATTTCTTATAGTTTTTGTTAAAATTTCTTGCGAAGAACAGAATAAGACCTGAAAGAAATAGATGCATTCAATTAAAAAAAAAAAAACATTTCAGGTTAATGCAGAGTTTTTTTTATTTCAGACATCGATGATGAAGACAAAGACGCTGAAGCCGAAAAACCTAACGATCCTCCAGCAACTGGTAATATAAAATGGCAATTAATAGCAGAATATCTAATTTCCCAAACGACAAAATATTTATTATAGTTTTTGATAAAATTTCTTGCGAAAAACAGATAAAGACCTGTGGGAAGTAAATGCAATGATTTTTCTTATTTCTAATTACAGATGAAGAGCTGGATTCCTACTACGATATCCAGGATGAAAACGACAACGACGAACGCAAAAAACGTGACTTGGTTCTACCACATGGTAATAGAGATTGGCAATTAATAGCAGGGAATTTAATTTCCAAAACAAGTTCTGAACCATATCTTGATTTTTATGTTAAAATGATTTGCAAACAATGAAATAGGCCCGAGAAAATTAAATGCATTTAAATTTTCAAAAACAATTTAGGGTAATGCAGAGTTTTTTCATTACAGATATCCAGCCGGCTCCTATCTACAACAAGAGTTCTACCTGACGAACAGACAATAAGTGCAACGCAATAATTTAGATAGCTTCGGATCCGTAATATTATTTCACTTAATACATATTTTGCAGATGCAGCAGTTAAAGTATATTTTTATTTTCAGGCTTTCTATTGAATCAAGTTAGCTGAGAGACGGCTATTACAATTGTATTCCAATTTGCACAACCAGCCGAATTTTTAGATGCCTTTTCTGTGGCTGTAAGGAATCGCTGACGAAGACACGCGACAAACCACACATGACATTTTTCAGTCCCATGGGTTACGATGTACGCCTCGGATGGACTGCGGGCGTATCGAAGGGCGCGGACAGCCTTTTCAGTGAAGGTGTATGGTCTGCTGATCCTTTGGCTGGTTCTGGCCCTAATCCAATGGATTGTGGTCTGTCTTGTGTAAGTTGAGATTTTGGAGCCCTTTGGGTCTCACAGTGATGACGTTTGCTCATTGCAGAGAAGACGCACGAACGGATTTCAAGAAATACTATTATATCTCCTTGGTAGCCTTTGCTCTGGCCGTCCTTCTCTTAGCTATCTTTATATTCGCTGATGGGCTGCGCTTTATGCAGTTTCTAAATTTTATTATATCGTTTATTATCGTGAGTGGATTCTAAGCGAATGCTTTGCTATATTATATTACAAACTTTAAATATTTCAGGTCGAACTTCAGATCGTTGCAACATTTCTTCTGGTAGTCCACAGCTGGTGGGCGGACGTAATTGTCTTCTTTGTAGTATCTGCATTGCTGGTATTTATATTCCTGGGTATTGGAATACTTTTGCCGCGGAGGGTAACGAAATTGTATAGCATTTCCATGAACTTTTCTCTGATTCGATTCTTATTTAAAGATTGATTTTACCCTGGACATCGCAGTGCTCTTTATAATAGCATTTATTTTCTTAATTATCGCCATCTTTGCTCTGGCGCTTCAGATGTGCTTATGGTTCCCAAAGATGTATACTTATATGGTGGTGGAAGTGGCTGTAACCCTAACAATCCTGCTGGTATGTATCCTGCGAAACTATAATTCACATTTATTCCAGTTTCCAATTTTAGTTCGTAATATATCACGCCCAAACCATCCATGGAAATCGCTTCGCAGAGATGCGCCTCAATGATTTCTTCCTGGGATCCTTAATATTGTTCCACGACTTTCTCATCATTTTCTGGCTGACATTTTTCTGGCAAATCCAGTACAAGCCCATTACGCCGGATTCCTGGACGGCGTCCTCGGCGAATCCTAATAAAGCCCTTGCGTTAAGCCAAGTCCCCGAAGACTGGGAGTATTCACGTGAACGTAAGAAATGCATTTGCATATGCATTTCTGATTAATATACCCTTGGTTTTACAGCTGTATTCACAGAGCCACCTGTGGAAGACGGCAGAGGCAATGAATTTAGCGAAAGGGATGACCCGGATCGTGCTCGCGAAGTAAGCGAGGATCAGGACGAGGACAGCTCTCAGAATCGTCAGATTTCGAGGAATCGGGACAGTGAAAGTCAGGCAAACGATAGACAAGATCAGAGAAATCACGAAACAAGGATAACTGCCAGTGATTGGTCCGTTTTCAACGGAAGAACTAAAGCGAGTCCCGAAATGGATGTTCAACCTGTACAGCAAATTCAAAAGCCTCTCAGAGCGCCTGTCGAATATCGTAGTCCCGGAGTCCTGTACAAGGTTAAGCCAATTGACGGCAGGGAATTCCCCAAGCCGAAAGAGGAAGATCAGAATGCCTATTTCCAGCGGAATCTGAAAATTGGATCAAAAAGTGAATATGGGGGTGCCAAAGGAAAACCGAAAGCTGGCATTGGCAATCCATCTATCGATTTTTCTCTGGCAGACCATCCACCAGATGATCCTGCCGATAATAAATGGGCTGCACCGCAGTATGACATCAATAAAGTCGGACAATTCACAGACATAGAACTAGAAAAACCAGAAGAAGTTCTTCAAGAAAACATTACTGCCGCTTTCGCCAAGAAACCCGAGTTACTGGGCGAGGAAAGGCAGGGATCAAAAATAGCAGCACAACCAGTGCCGGACTGGGAGGTCCTGAGCCAAAGAGAGCTTAAAAATCTATCGGATTCAAAGATACTTCGAGGAAGGAAGCCCATCAACGAAGGACCCAATCTCCGAAGAACCAAAGCAAGCCACGACATCGAATATCAACCTGCAAGGCAAATTCAAAAGCCTCCCAGAGCGCCTGGCGATTATAGGAGCCCCGGGGTCCTGTACAAGGTTAAGCCAATTGACGGCAGGGAATTCCCAGAGCCGAAAGAGGAAGATCCGAATATCTATTTTCAGCGGAATCAAAAAATTGGATCACTAAGTGAATATGGGGACGCCAAAGGAAAACCGAAAGCTGGCTTTGGCAATCTATCTATCGATTTTCCTCTGGCAGTCCACCGGTCCGAAGATGATCCTGCCAGTGATAAATGGGATGAATCGCATTATGAGGTCAATAAGGTCGGACGTTACCCAGACATACAAGGCGAAGTTGAAACCCCAGAAGAAGTGCTTCAAGAAAACAAGACTGCCGCTAAGAAACCCAATTTATTTGGCGATGAAATGCAGGGATCGAGAGGAGCTGCACAACCACTGCCGGACTGGGAGGTCCTGAGCCAAGAAGAACTTAAAAATCTATCCGATTCAAGGATACTTCGCGGAAAGAAGACGTATTCAGCCAATCCACTAGCCGAACCACTAACTACGGAAAGATCGTACGTCCCTAGGCGCCTGCCAGACTTTCAAAAACTTGTAATGAATGATACTATCGTTGCCAATTAAAATGAGGTTTTAGAGAAGCTGACAATATATACATATATGTGATTTATTTGGCCAACCATAAATCCTATTTGCTCGTCACTCAGCATTTAATTGCACTCATTAAAGAGCCCAACACATCTTATTCAAGCGCATTTGCGACAGGTGACAAACAAATTAATGTCTCCGAGATTTATGGCCCGCCCACAAAATGGAGCAAACAAAGACCGAAAAGTCAGGCCAAAACAACCTGTTCAATGAACTCTGCTGCCAGAGGGAACACAGCAACAAAAAATCAGAAAAACCGTTTAACAAATTACGGCCAACACACGTGCAGTCACCATAAAAACGCACCATACTATGGGGCTACGGTACGGTGGTACTTCGCTGCCCCAACACCCCCACTTCCACCCGTACAGTAGTAACACATCGCACATAACACACATTTACTCCGTGTACGAATGCCGACCGCATATCGCTTATCTGCCGGGCAAGCACTCCGCCTACCTTTGCCCGATGATGGGTCTCTGCTATATACCCTTCCTAACCTTGGGGGTTCTTGGCTCTACAGATCTCTAAGCCAAGCGAATTTCTTAAATTTCTATAATAATAATGCACTATTTTTGTAGACCTTAGTAGCAGTTATTTAACTTTCTAGAGGAGGGTTTCCAGTTTAAATAAAAAAAAGAGGGTCAGGCTTTCCAAATTTTTAAGACTAGAGTTTCTTATATAAATTAAAATTGGTCTAAACAAATTTTTAGTAAAGTAAGCTCGTCTTTTTATTTAATATTTATTAATCTTTTTAACTAAACTTACTGAAAAATTTATTTGAAGAAATGTAAGCTCAGTATTCCTCAACTTTCTCCACCTTTCTCTTCGTAAGAGCATTACAGCCTCGGTTTCACCTACAAAATCCACCTTGTTCTTTTGGTCTTGGCTTTGGTTTTTTGTGCATTTCGGCAAATCATGGCAAGAACGCAAGGCACGACCACGACAATACACACACACACACTGGGAGCAAGAGAAAGACCCGGAGCCAGAAGTTCCATAGCTGCTGGTGTTGATGTCAGTCCCCAGTTCGTTTCGGCTCCGATCCCCACTCTCCAGGCCCATTGGCATTCCCCTACCTATCCATACCCATTCCCAGTCCCCGCAATGCCCCCGACTTTGAGCCACAGTCACTCATGACTGCGACCTGAACCAGATACACGATGCACGATAATATAATTTATGGCCCTGCTTGGTGTTTGCAGCTCCTCCGCCGCGTTATGGAATGTTTGATGTTCCCTCGTCCCAGTCCGGCTCCGACTTTGCCGCTCGGACTCATCAACAAATCGTACATTTGAATACAAATTGCAGCATTAAAGAGACGGCAGGACAGGCTTCAGCAAAAGTGTCAAAATTGACATGAAATTATTTATGCTCGCACGAAAGTTGAACTCGTGTCTTTCAGTGTTCCCAATTAGGTTCATCGCCTGAGGCCCGGCCAATAAATATCCGAGACACAAATCTTTTGGTTTGTTAATATCTTTTCGTATATATTTTTTCGATTTTTTTTTTCTTGCATATTTAGTTAATTTTCTCCTCTCTTTTCCATAGTAGACAATATTTATTAATGGTTTCAGTGAGCTTTAGCTTTTAGGTTTAACTCTAGTTAATGCTTCTATTCAATCGTAGTAACTGCAACATTAAGAAACTGTGTTTTGTTTAGTTGATCTTTGTTTTAGTTTGGGAATTTAAGCGGAATATCGGGGGAAGTACATGAAATTAATTATGTTTTGAAGCAGTAATTAAGGGAAGGAAAGGAAGAAGTAAAACAATAGGTATTTGATGTATCTTAAGTCATCACATTAATTTTGCTTAATCATTTTCAAATTTTTAAGCATCCAAGAGGTTTTTCGCTTTAAACTTAATTCTGATTTATGGCTTTCATTTTGTTCAGCTGAATTTACCCTCAAAACTCTTTAGTTCTTATTAATTCTTGCTAGCCAAATTCCTCTCGAGTAACACTTAAAAGGGATGTTGAAAAATCCTTTCAGCAATGCACGTTCCCAGGACAATTCCCCAGCTGCAGTGCACTTCTGCTGACCTAATCTCGACCGGCCGCATCCAAGTCACGTACATAATTTCAAAACAAAACCAAATCCGAAACCCCAAATGGCTTTTGATATTTGGTACGACCAAGTACGAGTTTCTGAGGGATCAGCAAGGTCAGAGGGGGTACTTTTGGAATTGAAATTGAAATGGAAATGGAAATGGAGGAGAAACTTTCGTTTGGCAAAAAACTGAAAATAATAAATTAGAAAAAAAGGAAAACACAAAATTGTAAGTTCGTTTGCAATATTTTCATTCGAGGCGTATATATTTTCCACTCTCACTTAGGCATTAGGGCTTAATCGATAGACAATTGGGTTCTATACATAGTACAATAAATAATACTCAGTCTTGCGTAATACAATAATATAACAGATACTAACTAAAAACGAAACTGAATGGGCTTTTGTTCGTTTTGGGGGGATGTGCCAACATTAGCAGACGCTGCAACTATTTACAAGTGACTAAGCAATTGGGCTGCTACTCCCTCTGGCAGGCCTTGACCCCTGGCCCCCAACTTAACCCATGCTGGCCCTGCAGCCGGGCAATCACGCGGCAACAACGACGACCAATGAGGCGCAATCATCGTCAGCAGCCGCCGCCGGCTGTAAGCTCTGCTCCTGCTCTGGCTTCTCTGCCACTGCCACTGCCACCTCCTGCTGCTGTCCATCTGCCGGTATGTTAATGCAAATGGCAGGCATGGCTGCGGCCAAGTGGCACGATGGCAATGGCAATGCCAATGGAGATGAGGATGCAGACGCAGACGCAGATGCAGATGCGGATGCGGAGGATTCCGCTTTATCCTCCTCCACTGGCGCTGACAGCTTGCACTTTTGCCGCCGCTGCAGCTCGTCCTTCTCCCAGTTGGAAATGCAGGCGGACTGCTGGTGATGATGATGATGCACGGCTGCCAGCGAGGGATACACAAACTTCATGCCGTAGGCAAAGTGACGGGGCTGGTGATGCAGTGCCTCATCGTAGCTGGGCAGTCCGGTGGCGATTGTGTAGCACGGCGGCGATTCGATTTGGTAGAATCCCGCCTCCCCGTTCCGCTGCTGGCCCTGATGATGGTGATGGGGATGCTGCTGGTGCAGCAGCAGGCGACTGGCATCGCAGCTGACCAGGTGCGAGGAGTACGAGTCGCTGGTTGCGTGGATCTGGGCACGTATGTCCTTATCTGCAATAAACAGAGAAAACGGAGGGAGTTTGTTAGTCGAGTTTGTTGGCAGAAAGTTTCTTTTGTTCGAACTCGAACAGGGAGAAAAAGGGATACTAAGCTAATGGAGTTATAGGTTGGCCTTTAAAAACAGTTGACTTCATGATGAACACCTAACACCTCATGAACTTGAGCTCTAGCTAACATATTTTCTCTCTGTGTAGCCCCATCCTAGCAGGGGTCTCTACCCAATCAGCCATCAAAGTTTCGACTCTCTGTCATTACTTTGTTTGTCCATGTCAAAGGACATTTCGCTGAGGGAACGGGAGAACCCTGGCATTAAATTCAATTTAGCGTAAAGGCGCAAACGCTTGAACTTTTCCGAATGCCAGAATGCACAGGCACAGTGCAGGAAAAAAACGAACAAAAAAACGCCGGCAGGCGGAAAGTTTTGTGCTGACCGGAAATGCCGGCGAGGAGAACAGGCAAAGTTCCTTCGCAGCAGACTGACAGCCGCACAACGACAATAACAACTAGGCAATAATATGCCGGAAGTGCGCGCGTGGCCTGGCAGAATGGAATGAAATAAAATACTCATACACACACACACACAGCCAGAGAGAGGCTGCAATGAAATAAAAGCTCGTCGTCATCCCCGGAAAGTATGCAACAGAAGGCATTTAATTTTTATAATGCCACAGCTGCTCTGCTCTGCTCGGCTCTATTCGATCCTTGTGTGTCTGTTATTTTCATTTGCAAATTAAGCTTGAGTTGAATTAAGATTGGAAATTTCCATGCATTCACTCTAAGCCCAGGCCATCGGGGAATTTAATTTGGCAGCTTTTTGAGTTACGCCCTTGATTAAAAATGCATGAGGCAATAATTTGCCTCAAATGGAGGCACAAAAAGCCTGCTGCTGGTGGTATTCTCTGTTATTAAATGCAATTTAAACTGCATTCAATAAATAAATAGGGGATCGTCCGCTACGTTTTTTGTCCGATTTAATTTGAATGCTGGACATTTTTTTAATTGTTCAACTCCCCCGAAAATAGGTGTATTTTTCATAAATTCTGTCTGACCAAAAAAGCGGTGTGTTTTTTTCAATTAAAGCGTAGAACAACGCAGGAGGGGGTAAAAGCCTGTTGAAAAATTTGCGCATTACAATATTAAAACGCAGCGGTAGCAGAGAAACAGTCAGCAGTTCCGCCGCCTGGCAGCAGTTGTTGATTTATTGTTATAACTGCACACATATATTCCCACTTTTTTGTTTCTTTTTTTGGCCAAAAGTCCCCACACACAAGGACTCTGTGTGTGTGTGTGTGTGGCTGCTCCTCTTTTTTGACTTTTGTTTCCGCTTTTTCTCGCTGCCCGTTTGATAGACAGCCGGCAAACAGGGCGTTGGACAAGGGGAGGGGCGTGGCAGCAGGCTTCATATTTTATGCAAGTGTTGAACAAACAGGCGCCCCTGCAAAATTTCCAGCCACTCAGTCTCAGCCTTTTCGAGCATTGCAGATGGACACAAAGAAAGCTGAAAAGGCTGAGGAGCAGGAGGTGCTGTCTGCACGGGAAATAAATACTGCGAAAATTGCTCAACAAATGAGGTAATTTTAACTAATAAAAATTACATTTTCATGGATTTTTAAGCCCTATTCAAATCACTCCCAAATAGTTAGTTGCTTTATATTACATCCTTATAAAATTAATTAAATAAATTTCCTTATTTCTCGCCGTGTAAGTGACGGCAAAAAAATTAGCACTCGATTCGTTGGTGCTCCTTTTGTTTTTCGGCTGCGTTGGCACTTTGCTTTCCTTTTTTCCGCTTTTGTGTGCTTCCCCCAGTTGCTGCGCCCAAATGTATGCAACAATTTAAATTCATCGCAATAAGCCGGCACTCTCGAATGGACACTGGCAAATGGAAAACCCCGAGAGCTGCTTTATTTCTCGTTGCCATAAATGTCTGTTAATTTTTTAACTGCCACAACAATTCGGACGAGCAGGGCTCTTTTATTTAAAAATTATTATCTTTGCATTTAAGCTGCTCTCAAGTGTTATTAAGCCAGGGATATTGATTATTCCTTGTATGGTATGTGTGCTTTTCAATTTCTTCCCGCAAGATGCACTGCCATTAAAAGTTTTGCTTGGTACCACTAAACGCTGACCGGCTACAAAACAATTTGGTTAATTACAGCACTCAATTTGTGTTTGCCAAAAAAGAGCAGAAAAATGAAAACAAAAAGCAAACTAGCATATTTTTTGCAGCTGAAAAAGCAGAGCCAACTTCTAGTTTTTCTGCGCCAGCGAGGGCCATTAAAAATTGAAAAGGGCTTCTGGCCAAGAGCAACTTTTTCTGGTCTTGGCCAAATATGCCACGCTTAATTACATTTTTACGCAACTGAATTATGCAGGACCCCCTACAACATGATAAACATTGGATAGAGCCTGCCTTGGCTTCAGCTTTGGCTTTAATTTAGGGAGGAGACTCACTGATAAATTCTGCGGCGCTCTGCACTAATTGATAACCAGCCAAAGTCTGTGTGTGACGGTTTAATAAATAAAGTGTAAGCCCAGTGGGTAATAGGTAACAGGTAACACGTAACTGGCAACTGGCAACTAGCAACTGGGCCAGCAGACACTCTTGTCTCTGGCTGGCTGTTTCGGCCTCGTTAAGTATTTATAAGGTAAACACTGCGAGAGGCCACGTAGTCGGCATTAAATGCACAAAAGCCGAGACGACTCGGGCCTAGCAGTTGCTTAATTATAAATGACACACGTACCATACTCCCGGTATCCTGGCCAACTCAGCCATCCCTGCCCTATCCCGGCAAGCACTTGGTATCTATGTAGGCCAGATCCGCACGGGAGGCAACATAAAACCGGCGAGGGGAGGCGGGCAAAAAAAAGCACAGAACACGACACTAACGAAACTAATTAGACGCATTGGACGCCCGAAAGCAGGCAGCACACATATCGCTCAAATTGATATTTTAGGCATAGCACATATACCTATATAGTGTGCGGCAGTATCTGCCCTGCCTTTGGTCGCGTGTCGTAATCGCAGGGCAAAGTTTTTAAGGCTCGTTAGCACAAAATTGACAGTTTGACAGTTGAGTTGGCCAGGCTTTAATGCCACGGCCCTTTTGGCCTAAGAGAAGGAGAGAGAGAGAGAGTGGGAGGAAGAGGAGTCCTGTGTTCCTGTACCGAGGCCCAAGTTTGCCTGGCCTAAATAAATCATTTGGCTAAATTGGTCTGCAAAAAGTTTGACACTTGAGTCGGAGACTTGTTAGTCGTGTAGGTTTTCTTCCCTTCACTTTAGTTCAGATCTAGGATATAGGTTGAGTTTTTCGGTTCCGTTCAGATTGGTTGCGTTGTTGTGGTGCCCGTAATTACGTGTAAAGTGCCTAAACATATGATTTATTTTGGGTTCTACGGACTGTTGATAGGTGCAACAGGTTCGGGGCTCTTTCGTAGCAGATAAGATATATATTTACATGGGCTATATTTACACGGAATCGGGGTTGAGTGCTGGCGGGTAATCTGCTGGTTTTAGGTGGCTTTTGGCGATAACAGTTTGTGTCAAAGCTTGATTGATTCGGGATTTAGTTCGAGGCTGGTGGAGTTATCCCATCACAGGTATGTTTATATTTTCAGAATATTTTTATCTATTAAATATTCTGCTTATTTTATATAGAAAATATTGAAGCTGCTTTGGTTTTAACTTTAGCTAAACTTCCTAAAAAATGTCACAAATAATATTAAGACTGCCGCACTTGTTTATGCCCGATTTCCCTTGACTTTAACTACACAGCTGAGTGATATGGTCCATCATTATTATATTATATTGCTCTTTATCGCTGCGGCCCAAAAACGAAACATATAAATATCAACGCACAATTTCACGCCTTTCACGCTGAGCAACAAATTTCGGGGCTCAATTCGACATTCTCCCCACAGAGGCCGAGAGACCGAGAAAAGCCGAGGGGGTCGTGTGGGTCGGTTCCATGGTCTCCGACTCGAAACATTATCGCTATCATAAAGGGGGCACAATGCCGCTGACAAAGGCGAGTCAATTTAATATTATAAATATGCGGCACATATATTTTGTGGCATAATAAACTTGTGTATCTAAAATTACAACAGAACGATGCAAAAGGCCAAACGGCTGCCTCGCTGCCTCTCTGCCTGGCTGCCTGACAATTTCGAAGCGCGCCAAAAAATTTATGGGGCCCTGGAATACAGAGTCCTCCACCCAGGGAGGACAGAGATTCCTCCTCTCCGGAGAATGTTTCTGTTTCTGCATTTTATATTGTTTAGCCGCCTGAATAAATGGCCGGAGATAAGGCTTTTGATTAAGGTTTCGGGGGGAGGACTAACATAAAAGCCAGATGTATGTCAGCTCTTGGGCAGACTTGGGATACTTACTGCATTTCTTCCAAGTGCGGAACTTCCTGTAGAAGTAGCAGCTGAACAGGATGAAGACCAGGGACAGGACGACCAGCGAGCTGACCACTCCGATCCACAGATAGTTGATGATCACATGCATGTCCGCCTCGCCGAAGATCTGACTGAACCAAGTGGACTCGGCGGCGTCCTCGGACCTATCCCTCAGGTCGGCCAGGTCCAGGACCACCGACTTCGACAGCTGCTCGGTGCTGATGCTGCCGTCCGGCGACCAGCCGCTGGGCGGTGCCGGGTCATAGTTGACCGCCGCATTGCCAATCCGCTGGAGCAGAGCATTGAACGAGTTGAGGGCGTCGATGTGGCGCAGATCGTGGGCACTGGGGATCTCGAAGGTGATCTGGTTCTGCTGCAGGTGCTCGGCAATGGCCGCGGGACTCATGCTGCTGGCCGGAGCGGCTATGAACTCCGCGTACAGCTCCTCCATGGGAGTTGTGGTCTCCACAACTGTTGGGTAATCCGTGGTGCTGATCATTTTGATTTGTGTTTTATTTATATTTGGGTTTGGAATATATATGTATATATATCTGGCGACTGGCACAAACACTACCGCCGCACGTCAACACGTAAACAAATCGCACTGCTTGCTATATATAAGTCATGGGCTCGATTTCGACTCGATTCGATTTTGGTTTTCACGATTTTCTTTAGGGTTTTCCCGTCCGTTCGCTGGAGCGGTTGTTGGCTGACTAACTCTCGCTGTCCAAGTCGAATGCCTATGTTGCTTCTCTGAGCAGCGAGAGAATCGGGGATATATATGCGTGCCACTCAAGTCGGGCTCTCGCTCTCTCTTCTGAGACTCTCTGGATTGAGTGAGTGAGTGAGTGAGTCCACTCGGAGGAATCAAGTCAAGTTGCGAGTTAAAGAAGCATGCATTTTCTGGCATGTCTTTTATGTTTTTAAATGTTTCGCGTCCTTTCAGTCCTTGCCTGACCCAGTTTGGCTAAAAAAACCAAAGAAAGTGGGAGAGTGTGAGGAGGGGACTGCTTCCTCACCTCGGTCACGTTCGTTGTTTAAAGTTTTCCCAGTTTTTCCAGAGTTTTTCCCCGCAAATTTGCTAGAAGCCAAAAGTTTCCGTCTCTGCTGATTTTAATGAAAACCGAAAACCGAGGTTAAATGTGCCACTTGATAAGCTGCGAGTTCAGGAAGAATTATGGATGTGGCAAAGTTTTCCTGCGGCGTGATAAATTAATGAAGAATATGTTCAAGTTTTCCCCATAACTTAAAATCTAACTCAGCTTTGGCCTCTTTAAATATCTCATGTTTTAGCCACACTTTACCCTCTGAAGTACAGCCAATATCTCATGTTTTAGCCCAGTTTTAAAGCAAAAACCGTAACTGGAACTCCAAATCTCGGCCATTATGAGTCCCTCGAGCGTCAGGATGCCGCAATGCTTCCTGCTCTGCCTTCGCAACAAAAAAGGACCTAAGAGCAGCAACAGGAGAGGGCAGGGGAAGGATCCTGGCCACAGCACGCTTCATTTGAGCGCATGCTGACCATAAGCCGGCAGCAGGGGCAAGAACTCGGATGCACAAAGGCTCCTCGGACGACACAAAAACGTGCCAAAAATATTATGCTCAGAAAGTGGAACAAATGCAACCCCGAGACTCACTCACTCACTCACTCGAACACTCACTCGAAAACCAGTTTGACTGCCGCTCACTCAAAGGGAAATTCTCTCGCCGAAAGATTTTCCTCTCGGCTTCTGCGCACTGCCACTCACGAATTTTCCTCTCGCTCTCCGCTCTCATTTCCCGGAGCATAGTGAAGAAAATGAGCAGCAGCCGGCAGTCGCCTTTGAACTACGCCAACCGAAAGGTCACACACACCCACTCTGCGTGGTTTGCCAGACGAGAAAAGCCAGAGGTTTCCCCCTGTTCGTACGCAACTCCTGGCACTGTTACCAGGAAAAGTGCGCCTTGTAATTGCCGCGGGAAATTGAAATAGATGCCCGATAATAAGCACTTAGCTCGAGCCCAAAGTCACTCGATAAATGCATTAAAAACTTTTCCCAGCCGCCGAAAACTTCGACGCTGCGAGTCTCTGTGCACTTTGGCGAGCGGCAAGCTTATCGTTAATTAGCTTTCGACTAATTCTGAACTTGAGCATAAGTTTTAACAGCGAACTGCAGCGATTTTAATCGATGCATGTTTTTGTATTAAAGGAAACTTTACCGAAAAGCGGTTGTAAAAATATAGAAAGAGAAATTATCTTTACAAAATGCACTTCTTTGATGATTTGTAAGTTTCTTTCAGATTTGAGCTACTCGGAAAGGGTCTTTATTAATTAATTAATTATTAACTGAGGTTAAAAAAGTATAGAAATTTAATGATTTTTTGAATACATTTTATTATTAGTTGAGGAAAATAAATTATTATTTAAAATAATTAAAATATTTTAATAAGGAAACTATGTTCTTGGGTTTATTAAATACTTCCTGTAGAATTGAGAAAAATTATAAACGGAGCTAACTAAAAATGTTTGAATACCATACCTTTTTGTAATTTGATCGTTCCTTTGACTTGAATATCTATCGTAACTAAGTTAAAAAAGACAAATTTTTAATTTTATTGAATCTGCATTTCAAATTAAAATATTTTAAAGATTAAAATTTGAGTTTATTCAAGAAAATTCTTGACAATTTTAATGATGAACTCCTTTAAAATTTTTTTCAAAATTGAGTAACATATTTTTTTACTGGATATGGCCAGATCAAGAATATATATGGTTTTCGGGGTCAGAAATTACCTCTGCACTGCTTTGTAAGCTTCTGACTGGAATTATAATACCCGACAAAGTTATTAAAATATATATATAAATTGTAATTTTTACCCAATATTTTTTAGAGTCCAAACAGTATTGAATTGCACTGATCCATATTAAATTTCCATCTTTTGTCTTAAAATAAATCATAAAATAACAAAATGCCAGTTGGTTTACGTATTTTTCCCATATTCATCTGCATCACAAAAATTTCCATGCATTTATTTACCATTTATGCCTTGAGCTAAGTAAATTTCTAAAATGTTCAGCATAATCAAATTGTTTTCTTTTGTGAATTCCACAGAAAAAAAAGGAAAGAAGTAAACACACACAATTTGATTTGATAAAATTCTCCTTTGTGTCTTCGATAACATTGGTTCGCATTTCTCCATTCTGTAATCCAATTTTGATGGCAATGAAAATTAAATTCGCATCACTTGACTTGTCGCATTCAATCTGCCGAGATGGAGAGTCAGTCCTAACCCTCTGATTTTCCACACTTTCCCAGCTTTTCCCGGCGAAACAGAAGATGGGTTTGATAAACAAGTTTTCACCTCTTTCATTTGTGTGCAGCGAAGGATGAAAACCTCACAGACATCCAGGAGATTTTAATATGATTTCTTAGAAACACACACAGGTGCACATACATATATAAATGTGTAGTTGTATATAATATCCTGCATTCTGCACTCTGCCTGTACAAAATATGGAAGGACACACATGCCAGCGCATGCAGATGCTCTGTGACACCCGACTAAAAGTAAATTCATTAAAAATTCCATCATAAAAATACCTCGGCTGCTCACGTCAGCGCCCGAAAAAAAAGAGGAGCCAAGACTTGTATTCTTTTCACTAACTAACTAAAAGTAAACCATAAAACAGACAGGACGGCAGGGACGGGTGGGCGGGTAGGCGGAAGAGGAAGCTATCTCTCTGCTGGCTGTCCTTTGAGCAGGACTCGTTCCGCCTTCGTCTTATCTTGCAGCTTCCATCACACTTCACTTACATGCTCTTTAACATGTCAACATGTCAGGGCTGCGCGCGTGTGTGTGTGTGCGAGTGTGTGCTAGTGTGTGACATAGTGACATAATAAAATGTTACTTTAGTTAGTAGTTTAGACGTCGAAAGCACCGCAAAAAGATACTTTCCCACAGTGCACTGCAGTGGCGAATGCGGCGCTAAGAAACTTCGTTTCTTTCATCTGAGTATTTTACTTGGGCTCTAAAAAGCGTTGGTTTAAGTGAAGTTTGGGAGTGCTACTAAGATCCATTTAGATCTGGAAATGTCTGGCAGACGAAAATCTTTTACTTTCTGGGAAACTGAAATAAATTACCTAACTTTTGGGGTTACGTTTTATATCAATTTTGGCTTTAACATCGAATATATTCAAGTCTTCATTTTCCAAAATGCTCTAAATATATTATTTCCTTGTTAAAACCCAAATATTTACCTTTTCCTTGATCTAATTAAGACGCATCAAAATCTACTTATCATTATGTTTCCCAAGTAAACAACTCCTTCCAATCTCATTAATATCCTGTTTATCCCATGCAGATATTGTTGAATCTGTAACAGCCTCTGAATAAACAACGAGTTCCAACCCAGTTCCCATTCAATATTCAAATCGATTCATCAGATCCCAGAGCAGGCCACACGTAACATGCGAAAGTGATTTGCGATGCGCCGTGTATTCATGCCATCAATGGCAAATTATGCATTTAATGGCCAGATGCAATTAGCAATCGGAAGGACCTTTAAGGATACCAACCCCAACCCACACACACAGACACACACGCACAGTTGCGCATTCCGATTGCCATCGCTGGCGTGTTGGCCATAATTGCCCAAGATTAACATAAATCAATCAAAAGGCATAAAAGCACCTTTATGCGTTACCTTTGTGAGGCGAGCTGCATATGGTAAATGCCTGTGAAATTGCGCAGAAAGTTTTGCGCGCTCACAAAGGATATACAGGACGAGAAGTGAAAGAAATGCAAACAATGCTGGGGAAGAAAAAGGAGGTTGAGGAGCGAAGAACTCAGTGCTAAGCCGTCCGGGTAAACAAATACAATTGCATAAGTCCTGCTGCAGTTGTTGTCCTTCTTGCTGTTATTTTTCTAGTGTTACGTGTCCTTCTTTTGTGGTGGTGTAGGCACTGTAAGAAATTCTGGTAATTTACTGGTTTTTGGGTAATAATTTTGGAGAGAATGCCTGGAAGGAGAAATTTAAAATTAAGTATTTTAATACAAAATCTAATTTCCCTAAAAGTTAAGGTTTAAATTTAAGTTTTTATCAATACATTAATATTTTCAGGTTTTACTTAAAATGAACTAATTGCTTTTTACATTATATTTTCGTATATATTTTGAAGGTTTTTACATTTAATTATTTATTTAAAATATTGAATTTCCAGATAACCATCTCTTTTTGCAGTGCATCTGGCAGATATGGTCTGCTTATGTATGTGCAAGTCTGTTTATCATATGTGCGCTTGATTAGCGCTGACAACATATGCAGGCAGGCATTGCCAGACATCAGGCCGCAGGACTGCAAAAAGGACTGCCAACAGGACTCTGTTGACAAACAAAACAAACAAGTGCACATTTTTGTGCCGAGCTGCATATTTTGCCTTTCTGGCCAACTACAACAACAACAGCGGGAACGGGCAAGAAGAAAACAAATAAAGAGGCCTTTTCTCCACGCTCCCCATTCCCCTCGTTAGCCTGCTGCAAGTCCTGCATCCTGCTGCACAACAAAGGGTCCTGTATCACGGAGCAGTTTTAAAAGGATTTGCAGTTGAAATATGCTCGGGGCATTGCTGCTGTAGTTTATGCAAAATAGAAGAGAGACGCCACACAAATGAACACTGGTGATTCTTTCTATTTTTTTCGGCAAAAGGATAAAGTCAGGAATTCAACTGGAAAGTATGCATCTTCGAGACACAAAAAAGCAGAGTTCCAAGGACTTATCAGAGGTGTTTATTCAAGAACACTTGAACACTAGTATTATATTAGCCAAAGAATAAGTCCACAGACTTCTGAAAATTTAAATTATTTATATTTTCCAAGCCTTAAACCTTTCATTAAGTTAGCTTTGAGTAAAATTTCCTAAATGAATAGAAAGTTTGACTGGTTTTCCATTCATCATGTTTATGACAGCACAACGCTTTTTGGAAAATTCTTGAAGGATTCCAGCCCTCACTCCTTGTACCTCCCTTTTCCTGCTAGTCCAGCCTTCTGTACAAGTTTTCCAACCCAATTAACTAATTAATCTATTTCAAGAGCATTCCCTGCCATTTCGACCTACATTAATTTCCTATTCATTGTCCGGGCGTCGCAATGGGCGATGTTGCACCATCAGTCCAAAAAGTGGTTGTGGCAGCATCAGCTGTTGCCCCACATAGATCTGCCACAGCAGCATTACGTTGCCACCCCCCTAAAGACCCCTGCCCCCCATAAACAACCCACCAGCCACCCCCCTCGCGTGCCATTTGCGCATATTTCGCGCACTTCAAAAGTTTTCGCTTGCTTATTAAGAGAGCCCGCGAAACAAAAAGGGCCGAAAACAAATTTTTTCGCCATAACTCAAGTGTGGCAGTCAGACAAACAAATCTACACGGAGAAAATGGCAACGAAATGGGTCATAAAGGGACTGCAGACTAGGACTTTATTTAATGTTTATGTTTAAATTTAAAACTAAGTTTATTAACAATAGAAACATGATCAAGTGCAAGATTAATTGTTTTCAAGCTCTTTTAGCATGAGATCTTAGGTTCTTACCGAATGTTGCTTAAAATGTCTAGGAAAATTAATAAAAATACATTTCATTCATAGACTTTGAACCAAGAAAAGTTTGCCTTATTTTATATTAATAAGAGGTATGACAATATTTCATAGTATTAATAATATTAATAATAATAATATTTTAGGAGAATCTAATGTACATGTAGAGATCTCATTAATATTTAACAATAGGAAATATGTAAAAAATTATTTAGTATTGCGAATTTTAAAGCTATTATTATTTTAAAAAGTGTATTTTAGGATATCAAGCTCTTTCTATACCTATTTAAAACCTATTACATATTAAAGAAAAACCCAAAAACTCCTAAGAAAAAAGCCCAAACAAAAGTCCCCGTAAGTAAATCAAGATCATAGCCTGGATAATGCCATGTTTCTTTCACTGTAAGCAAATAAACGAATGCCGGAGAGCTGGAGTCCCTGACACAGCCGTGCTGCTGTCTCCGGCTCCGGGGCTCTCCGGCCCTTGGTCGAGTGCGACTACGGCATCCGTATCCGGAAGTTGGCTGCACGCTTCCGTTTTCGGTGCCTTAAAATTAATGAGCTGAGCGGAGTGGCGCGGCGGCGTTGCCACACTTTTCGCAACTAATTCCCAACAACTTGTTACAGCAGCGAAACTTTTGCCAACCCATCGCGACCAAGGAGGGCGAAGGACTAGCGCCGACCCACGATCCGTACCCGGACCCACGACCTTCCTGCCTCACGCCGCACGTATCCGTATCCGTATCTGTCCGTGGTTTTTTCTGCCCTTCCTTACTCCCCTCCCGGCAACTGGCAACGTTATTTGCGCAAAATTTTCGCTTCAAAGTTTGCTTATTGTTTACGTGCGTTGCTTCATTAAGACCTAACAAGGTGGGGGCGCCGCTGCCGCTGGTGGAACCTCCTCTCCGGTTAGTTGACTTACGGATATATAGTTACACTCCGGCACAGTACAACTTGAATTGGGTCAGACACACTCGGCGAACTTGCAATTGTTGTGCTGCTTGTGCAGCAGGGGTTAAGCACGGAGCACAGGGCACCGGGGTGTTAAGAGGGGTAGGTTATGATTTCGAGCGCCGCGTGTTTATTTGCTTTTGATATAGATTGGATTGCGGCATAAGTGTGCGGAGCAGATCATGGGACAGATAAAGTTACCGACAGCCAAGGCAAACTCGTGTTCAGACAAACGAAACTCTTGATTAAAGTTGGCAGTTCCGAGTTCTTGTTAATGGAATTAAAGTGAGAAAGTAAGCGGGGTGAGGGAATAATATATCAGTGTCCTAAGAGTAATGCTTGGGACTTTTTAAATGATAAATTCTGAAACTAACTTGGCCTTTTCATATGTCAGTTCCCTCTAAATCAGTGACCTAAGTGAGTTTAAAATTCATTAGCTTACAGCTTTCTATATACTTTCGGATTAAATTATACATAGGGTTACGATTTGGCCGTTGTTTTTTCTCCTATGTTTTACTAATTCTTAAAACTTTCATACATCACTCAAAATAATTTCAAAGCTTTTAAAACCTAATGCAAATTATTCATCTAAAAAAGTAAAAGAAGGAAGAAGGCTTAATATAATTCGAACTTCACTTTCTTTACTCTACAAAGCACTTAAAATAATTCAATAACTTTCAATAGACAAATACAAAAGATATGCTTAAATTACAGCAAAACCCGAGCAATTTAAATTATTTAAAGCTTTCCCCATCCCTCCCCCAATATAAAAAGATTCTCTAAAAATTGAAACAACCCCCCGTTGCGTCGAACTAAACTAAAAAGCCGTTCAATTTCCAAATGAGCAGGCCAATCGAGGGGAATAGCAACAAAAGGCGAAAATAAAAAGACGAACCGAAGCGGAAATTGAAATAAGCAAGTGAGCCAAAATAATCAAAAGAAACAAAAAGGCCCAAATAAAAGAGCGACCCAACCAAACCGGGGAACTCGGGGAAGGGCAGCACATTCCCCCCTGACGAACCAAAATCATTCAAATCAGTGAAAATCAGCGCTGAGCCTCAGTCAAAAGTCCAGAAATTAACATTTCCACTAGAGTAAACAATCAGCGGTGGCGCCAAAATCACAGAAAACAAAAAAAGCTCTTGGAAAATCGAAAAAATCAACAGAAATTTGAATGGTGTGCAAATTGGTTTTCAGCTCCAGCGGGAAAAGCAGAGAGAGAGCGAGTGGAAAATGAAAGACAGCCGTGGCTGTGGAAAGAACTTTTACCCCAAGGAATACTATTAAACAAATTTATTCGATATAATTAGAAAACTTGGCGACTTTTGAAGTAATTCGCTTAATTACTTTAAGTGCACAAAATGACGATGGCGGCGAGGACCAAGTTCGAGGCGAAGCCATTGACTACGAGGAGGAGTCCCAGTGGTGCCAGGACACCAGCTGCCCCCCGGAAATCGCTGAGCCGTCCTGGTGACAACAGGACAACGCAACAACAGGGAGGCGCCGCAAGCCAATAAAAGTTATGCCACGTAAATCGCAGAAATGTTCAAACTGCCTGCCTGCCAGCCTGACTTTGACATGAATAATGCCTCGGCAAGGATAATGGGCGGAATTTTCGGTGAACGGCGGAAAATTAATTGAGAACTGCGATAATTGGGAGTGAGAGAGCCCAAAGGATGTGCTAACAATACAATAACTCGGTGAAGGCTTCGCATAATTTTTGATTAAATATTTAGCAGCTTAAATCTAATTTTAAAGTGAAAAAATTTAAGCTAATATCGAATTATTACTTGTATATCAAAGCCTAAAAATAGATATATTCTATAGTAGCTTTCAAATTATTTATATCTAATATTTCCCTGTCTAAGCCTATAAGAGCTACCTTTTAAAACCCAAACTTTATCTACATTCCCTTCAATAAAACCCTGAACTATATAACCTTTTACTACTCTGTGGCCGCTTCCGGTGACCACAATTTCCGGTAATATGAAAAACCCACAATAAGCACAGCGACAGCAACAAATGCTAAGCTACAGCCGAAAACAAAAACAAAAACAGCACACAAAAAAAAAAAAACAAAGAGCTCAGCGTTTCGTTTGGTGGTTTTTGCGTTCGCAGTTCCGTATAAATTTGATGCCAGGATTTGCCAGGACGTTCAGGACGCTGAACGGGCAGAAATGAAGATGAGATGGTAATAAGGATAAGACGCTTGTA
Organism: Drosophila watanabei; assembly: GCA_008042575.1. NCBI lineage: Eukaryota > Metazoa > Arthropoda > Insecta > Diptera > Drosophilidae > Drosophila > Drosophila watanabei. Next base: position 94,732 of record VNJS01015758.1, read on the forward strand.
CATTAGGCAGGCGAAAGGATCCAGGAATCAGAAGCCGGGATAGCGGAAAGCAGAAAGCCAACTGGCAACTGGCGGGCGAGGGCAAAAAGGCGTTAAAAGCCACGACGAGGAGTTTGTCAACGCAAATGGCCAGGACGGTCTTGGACTTGGCCTAAAGTGCGGCAAGCAGTTGATAATGATGTTATTACCATAGGAATGCTTATGATAAGCCAGGAAGCGAGAAGGAGACGAGTGACGGTAATAAAAATTAATGTTTATTTTGCTCACGCTTTTAATTAAAAATTGTCAGCCAAGCAAATTGAAAATTAAAATCCACATTTTATGGTTGACCCAGAAAAATGTGTGAAAAATTTCAGCTATTATTGTTCACCCTCGCCTTGCCTCCACAAAATTTCGGTTCTGGTGGGTGCGACATTTTTGGCTCTTGGTAAAGTTGAAATGTTTTGGCCATAAAGTTTGCTCTCTGTGTCTCGCTCTCTCCCAGCCATCTTTGTCTTGTTGCAAATGGCGAAAGTTTGTGCTTTAAATAATTGGCAAGGCAAGCAGAAGTGGCAAGGGAAAGTGGCAAGGAAAAGCCCGGCAGTTAGTTTTAAATATTGTTGCTAATTTGCCACATTGTGCGTGCGACTGAAAGCTGGATTAAAATTATGAGCTAGCCATATTTTTTGAAGTGTCCAAGCTGAAGCTGACGATGACGAAGGCCCTAACGCGCACGATGACGATGATGATGGGCAGAAGGCGCAAAACTTGAGCAAAATGAAAGAAAAATAGTTGCTGAAGAGTGCGAAAAATTACGAAGACGGCTAGATTAAAAAATCTCATTTATATTGTAGAAGGAAGAACTCTTGACTGGACTAGGGTGTGAAGGATGAAGTTTACTTAACGAAATGAAAGAAAATTGCAAAATGTGTACAATAAAATTACAAGTTGGCATAATTTCAAGATAAGATTAAGTTGGACATGGGCGTTGGCTGAAGCTTAGTCAGGAAAATATAAACTCAATTATCAGCATGATTATTTTTTGTTACTTTCACTCTTCAGTTGCTTATTAACAATTACTTCAGTTTCCTTACAATAAGCAATTCTCCGACTAAGTCGCCAAATCAGTTGTAAGCTTCCATTTTCGAACTCCAGTGACAAAACGTATCGCAGCATAAATCCTTAAACCTCTTACAGCTTATCCCAACAACAAGTCCCAAAGCTTACTCTGACGCACTTCCGAACGGCTGTGGATGCGGATGTGTGTGTCCCTTCACGTGTTATCCTTGGGCGAGGATAACCGCATAACTGTTTTGGCATCTTATTACGAGCCAGTTGACAGGTGCATGACATTCTGTGGCCGAACGCATCGAAAGGACACACGCAGGACAGACTGCTAAGGGTTATCGGGGGAGGCACATCGAATCACATTCACACCCGCACTCACGACACTACGTACAGAGAGAGAAATAAGAAAGAAATACATTTATTTTTCATCATAAAAATTTTATTATTATGAAAATGTATCGTAAATATAATTTAAGGAAATTGTTCCTTACAAAGTTAATGAAGGATATTGTTAGTAATATTTTTTGGCAGTATTGAAAGGCTTTTGTTTTTTTTTTTTGGACCTTCATTAATAAACTAAATATGTTAATAAGTTTTTATATAAGTATATATTTATTTTATTTTTAGACTTAACAACCAAAAAACTTATCATAGTTATAAAGAGAAAAGTAGCAAAAACCTCCGAGCAATATTAAATATATATCAAATTATAAAAAATAAATAATACTCAACTAATAAATCTTAATCCTTAATATTTCTCTGTGCATCCCGCACTGGTAGACCGAATATAGCTGATGTCCTGGTCGGAGGCGTCAACGTGCCAGAAAAACGAGCAGACCGCAGAAGCCAACATCGAATGTCCTGTCGGCTGTCGCCTGTCTCCGGTTACCCCAAACCAAAGCCGAAAAACCCAAAGCCAAAGCCCCAAAAACCCCTTATCCTGTCTCCTGGCGGGCAGTTTCTGGTATCTGCTATCAATTGCCGCCGCTTGGCGTCAAATTACATTATGGCAAAGTAAATATAAATGGGAAATTGAATATATATATGGGAGTATATATTTGTGCATTGCATATAGCGATTTACTCCCCGCCAGACGAAAATTGCTGACAGCTTTGAACTTTTTTCCTGTGAGCTCGTGCCTACACAAAAAGGTTATTAAAATTGGCGAAACACTTGCCAAAGTTTTCATATACATATATTTTTTTGTTATTTGTTATTTTTTTATTTTTCAATTTGTATTTTCTTTCATTCGTTTTCCATGCACGAATTGAGCGCCATTTTCGCAAACTGTTGACAGCTGTCGAGAGGTGGGCAGCGGGTCTGTGTCGCTCAAAAGAGATACAAAAAGGATTTAAGCTCTTTAATCCTGTGCCAAAAACTACTTTTCGACATTGGCTGACGGCCAGCGTGGTGTGAAATTAAATTAAACTTGATGGCAAATAATGGCAATGACAGTTGATGAGCAGTGAAATATGATCTCAGAACTGTTTGTGGAGGAGTTAATAATTTGTATCGTTTAAATTTCAGCCAGATAATTGGAAAGGTTTAAGAAATTTAAAATAATTTAATTTGAATATGTGTTAATTGTAGAATTGTTAGGCTTAGCAACGAAAAGTCAGGAAAAGTATTTATATGATTGTAGGGAGATTGTTAAGAACTTGTTTTCTATATTGAAACAAATATAAATTAAAACGGTCTACAAGATTTCATATTTCATTTAAATGCCTTTAAGAAAGAAATAAAAAGAGAGTACGTTTATAGCGGTTTTAATAACTATTATTGTTTTTTATAATATATTTTATAATATAAAATAGAATACATTATATATCATTAAAAGTAAAGACCAATAATAACATGCTTCAAAGAATCCAAAATAAAACTGATTCTTCTAAATTCTTCCTTTAAGTGGTGTACAAATATCTCCTGCTAAAAGCACCAAAATCTCTTCAATTTTAAAGAGCTTAGCTCGATGTAAATGGTGCCTTAAATAATCCTAAACAAACTCCGGTACGAGGACCGATGACGGCTCCCTCCATTCGCCAAATTCGCAGTGTCGTGCAAATAATTTTAGGTTCAAAACCCTGGCTGTCAGTCCGTCTGTCAGACGCTGCAATGGCAATCTGTGCCTGTCTGGTCGGTTATTTGATTTCTCACAACTGCCAAAAAGTTGCTCTAACCCCGGACTGGGAAACAGGAGGTCTGCGTCCGTCTGGCGGCGTCTATCTTCATTCGATTCCAGTCGATTTCCTGGCTGAACGCGACTCTACGTCATCTTGACGTAAGTCAACGGATTTTAGATTGGTCACGTAGCACCGACGACGACGACGTCGTCAACATCTGTTCCGTCTGCGCATTTTCCCCGTGTTTTGGCATTTCTCAGAGCCCACTAAATATTCGAAAACTTATCGTCGGAGATATGGGTATCACCCAATTAAAAAGTTTTTTATCACCCCATGAAGATAGTTGCTGCCATAAACACATCGAGTCACAGGTCCGTGCATAAATATGCAAATTTAATGTATTTTTAAATAATTTTCTTGTTTTTCAACGCATCGTTTTGCAGCCCACGCTAAGGGGGAAATGAAGAGCATTTTCGGTTTGGTTTCTATTTTTATTCTAAACGGGTTAAAAGTTGAATGTGTGTCTGCCCCGATCATCGGAGTCATCGGAATCATCGATCAGCGGCAATTAGGCGGGGAAATGTAGAGGAAATGATGAAGGAAAGTTTGCCCCGGCGAAAGTTTTCTCTCTCTGCCAGTTTTAATGGCATTTAGATTGGGCGTTTATGTGCGGATGGTTTGGGAAATATTTATGATTGGATTATAGGGCCAGCAAACATTCGTTAATCCCATCCGAATGCTATTTGTGGGGGATTTTTAAATGTATGTTCACATATTTTGGAATGCATATTAAAGCTAGAAAAGGCATAAATAATATTACCAAATTCTTTGTGAAAATTTTGTTGAATGCCAAGTAAATCTTGAAAAACCTTATCTTTTTTTAAAATAAATAAATAAAAACATTAACTTGATTCTCACCTCTTTTTTTGTCTAGTTTGTTTAGTACAATATTTTTGGCACTAACTTTTTACAGCCCATAACCGTTTAATAAACATTTCCTGATGGCCAAATAACTCGTTTATGTGCTACATTTCTTTTAAGCCTTTCTTTACGTTCCTAATAACGCTTTAAAACTTTCTTTTCACTTCCTTGGGAAAATAGGTTCCGTTTCATGCCCATATTTTCGCCATAAACTTAAACATTCCTTTGTGCACTCGCCCCTGACGGAGCATTTATGATTTTATTTTTATTACACAAAAAAAGGGTATTACGTCAAAATGCAAATTCGCTTCCATTGCTTCTTTCGTTTAAAAAAGGCATCAAATTAATTTTATTTTCATTATGACTCATAAAACGCCACCGCAATGTGGAAAGTTTTTGGCAGACAGTGAGAGGAAGAAGGAGGAGGAGGAGTTGGTGACCCAAAGCCGGGAAAACAAACACAAAAAATTAGGGAACCCTTTTTTCGCCAGAGGTTACATTTAATCAAGCTACTCCGGGACAGACAAAAAATGTCCAAAGTGCGTACTTCCAGCCAACACATAATTAAGCTTAATAAATTTCTAATTATCAGATGGTTAGACTAAGTGAATAAAAAAGGGTCTAAGGACTCACTCACCCAGGAACACATGGTGCCGCTGCTGCTGGCTTGGGTTTGGGTTTGGGGTTTGCAAATTAACCCTTTTTATGGGGGAGCCGGGAAACGGGAACCAGAACTCCGACCTCGACGACTACGACGACTTGCGCTCGTAAAATGTCCAGTTTTATGGGCCTCGTCGTCGTCGTCGTAGCTCGTCAGTTGCTGCAGCAGTTTAAATTTAAATAAATTGTACAAAACTGACTGCCGGGCAGTTGGGAAACTCTTAGCCACTTCCCACGTGGAGGCTTTTACGAGTTGGCCGGGAATTAAAAGTTTATCTTGATTCTCAAAGCCGTTTGAGCGACAAAGGAGACGGCGACACGGCGAGCTGCATAATTAGACACCCGCTGTCCGTCTCTTTCGCTGACCAGCTAGCCCTCTCTCTTTTCCAGCCATCGACCGTTGTCTGTCTTGTGCACAGAAAGAAAAAAATTACTAAAGATAGATATATATATTTTAAATAAAGTTATTTAATAGTTGAGTTTAATTACTCCTTTTGTGGATAGAAAATTCCCAAAAGGAATGGAAACTTCAATGTATAAATAGTAATATTTTCTTTAATGTTGATTTTTTCCTGTGCAATCATTATTCACGCTCAGTTGACCACCTGTGAGTGGGACTTTTGTTACGGTATCGAGCTATCCGGACCCAACCTGAGCTCGAACTTTGTCCTATGGCGTTGACACAACTCGAATCGCTTCAAAAGAAATTAGCATAATTGAATTAAGCATCGATAAGCCATGTTTTCCTTCTATCCACCTCGGTTGCAGGCGATATCATTAGCTGCTGTTGCACAAGTCGGTGGAGAAAAACGAAAGATAAACCCTCGGGCACAATGCTTATGTTTGGAGTTCATTAATTTAACATTTGATAAGGTCGCTGCTAAGGGGTTAATGCTGGTGGTTGTCAAAATGGGTAATAAACGTTCAGCGTTTTTAACCCTTGTCCAGGAATTGATTCGCCAGGGTTGTCAGCTGCTAAAAAAGAGCAAAGGAAGCCCAAGCATACCGCTTTAACGAATAATTTATGGGAAAGCTAAATTCCAGCGTTTAAGATAGAGTCAAACTTAAGGTTTATGTTTTCCAGTATCTAAAAAGTTTAAAGAGGTGTCTTTAAGTTTTATTAAATATGCTAATAAAATTCTCTACAATGTGTCTTGTTTGATTTCCAGACTTTACATTAATTCCCAGCCATCGGACATATCAATCGTCTAATCCCATTTCGCATTATCGATGCAGACATGACGTACGATAACAAGCCAAAGTGCTGTCCAAATACACCTGACAACCCCGTCGCCGAGACTGGCAAGTGCCATGGAGTAAAGTCTTTTCCTAAGCCCAGACAGGGACAGACAGTTGGACAAATATTTGATATTTAATCTTATGAAACAGCAAACAGACAAACAGAGTAATGGAACGAGCGACGATGTCTGCCCCGAATTTTGCCCAAGTCGACGCATAAAATTGTAATTAATTAAATTTAAAGTCGTGTCAACGGGGCGGATGGTTGGACGGTTGGATGGTTGGCTAGATGTTCGGTGGCAGACAACGCCCCGAAAGGATTAACAAATACAATGGCCAAACAACTTGAGGCTTAAAACTCTGCACTACAAAACCGAAGACAAAATGCAAACATAAACACAAACACGAACTCAAATACAAACACACCGAAGGGGGGGCGTGGCGCCGAAGTCCAAAAGTGCTTTTAACCTACTTTTTTTCGAAAAAGAGTAAACAGACTCGCAGCGCCATCCAACATATGCATAAATAGACTTTAACCCCTTGGTGACGGTACGGCGGGGAGGAACCAGGAGTGTATAAAACAGTAAGCAGACATCCTGGCAATGCACAAATGATGAAATGGAAGATATCCTGGAAATTAACTCGGCTTTTATACGTAAGAGCATTGCATTTTAATTTAAATATTTAAATTACTTATTCGTTTATACAAATTTATTTATTCGCTGTCAGAAATGATTAAAATTAAAAATAATTATCCCTTATTATGTTGCCTACATACCCCTTGAAAAATCTCCTTACTTTGGGGTATAAAAAGTGAGAACCACACTTTGCTTTTTGCTCGCTCGCTCGCTCTCTCTCTCGTTGCAATGCTTTCAACAAAATTTAATCTTATTTACACACACACACACTCATATATATATAAGCGAACACGCACACGCATACACTTTGAGTGTGGCACACTCACACACACACTCACTTACAGGCCCTCATCTACACTTAACAGTGTGCAGAACGTAATCCTTTAAATGAGTTTAGCGTCACGTTCGCACTTATGCGTTAAACACGTGTTTTTTGCCCCAGCATTATCCTTTTGCTTAGGCACTACTCTCACAACGAAGAGGGGGTGGCCTTTTGGGGAATGGGTGTGGTGTGTGTCCTGCCTGAGAGTCCTGCTGCAGTCGTAACCTCCACCTCCCTTTCCGCTGCAATATGCAACGCGTTTTTTGCAGCGCCAACAGCTGCGCACAATTCAAAATGTCAATTGAGGCAGTCCGTCGTCAGGCAAAAAAAAGAGTGAATGGACCCACGCCCCAAAGCCATTCCCCCAAACAAGGACCTAGGTCTCTATTCCTGGACTCCAAAACACTCTGATCCTGCGAGTGTTTTGTTGCAAGGACACTGGTAGAAAAAAACTGAGATAGAATATGTAATACACTTTTTACTAAGGTATCAGACGTTCTTTTAAAATAATGCTATCCTGAAACTATAAATTTACTACCCCATTGAATATTAAAATCCCAAGAAAAGGACATTCATAAATCTATATATATATCTAAGGGAAATAGATCATATATATTTTCGTCTCTGTGCACTCCTCCCTCAGTTGGCCAAGCGCCTCTGGCGGGATTCAGTTTAGTCCACGCCACTGCACCAACAACAACTAGTCCTGTCGACTGGAGGAACGGGGCATTATGGTGCAGGAGGCGGGGGGAAAAGGACTCCAGGGCATGGAGGGGTAAAGGGTTGCATGCAAGAGCACTCAGTGCGCAACGTTGGCTCATTAAAGTGGCATATTTCACACATAGCCCGAGCGACAACCACTGAACCAAAGGCAACGACAGCAACTTGAGTGGAGTGAGTGCCACACGAAAGAAAGGAATTCCTGATACCCTTTTGAAGAAAGAAAGTGTATCAGGAATAAACTTAACGAAATATTAGCAACGTATAATTTTTAAAATAATAAATACATTTAGCATCAAAACAATTATGATATCTTGATAAAGCAAATTAAATAGACACTATTCATTGATACTTCAAATTATTAGCCAACTATTTATATTATATTAAATATCCTATTTATTGTTTACATAGAACGAAAGATTTAAATTTTAAAAACTAAAAATTCCCTTGAACTATTTAATCTCCAAATTTATTCAGCCAGGACTCCTTGGACTAACTTAAATCAGTGGCAAGCCAAGAGAGAGGAGACCCGAAAGTGCAAAATGCCCCAAGAATGCCATCCGAGGACTTTGACGTTGGCGTTTTTCTAGCTACGTGCGGCATGTTTTTCGGCTCCTGGCATGTCCTGCCGAGGCTAGGACGACTACGAGTACAGTTGGACACCGGCTGCAAGAGTTAAGTGCTGGCAATTTGGCCTTCTTTTTCCACAAAAGTCTTTTGTCGCACTTTTGGTTGTCAGTTGTCGTTGTTACGTTGTTGGCTGTTGCGTTGCGTTGCGTTGCGTCGGGGGACGTAGCGAGTATGTGGCAAATTATTTTAATTGTTTCGCAAGTGCTCAGAATGCCTCGAACTTAATGGACTCTCCGGAAAGTGGGTTGGGTCCAAGAGTCCGCCACTGTTGTCTAAATTAATGCCAAGGGAAATGCCATTTTTCGTTTAGATTAATTTCCTCTTTTGTTTAGTTAATTTTTGAGAAAGGTTGTGGCGGTTGCCAGTTGGGAATGGGAATTCGCAAAGGGCCCAGCATAATTATATACCTATGTGTGTACTGTAAGGAAGGTAATTATTATTGTTTTCTTTAAGCTCTATAACAATTAAATTAATTAATTTAAGTTGGGGGAAATATAAAGAAAGCAAACGAGCAATGCTCCTACATATTCAACCTCTTTTTCCTTAGTAAATTAAATTATTTTTGACTACTTATTAGCACTAGATTTAATTACATAATAACCAAAATAATAATAAATAATAAGCAACGACTTTAAATATCTAGAAAACCCATAAAGTAGCCCTGCTGGCCGAAACCTATTAATTAATTTATACGGTTAATTGTGGCAGCCAAAAGCCGATTTACCATATAATTACTATCCAATATTCATAAATACAAGCGGCGTGTTCGTGAAAACCCATTACACTAAATTAATTTCACAAGGACAGAGTGCTTGGGGTGGCACTTTTAGTGAAAATATTAAATGCATTGCAAACAGGCGGCAAAAAAATATGATTGCGGGGGCGGAGGAGCTCGGGAAAAAAGAACAACGAACAACGAACAGCGGGCAATATAATAATAAATAACATGCAAACGAGGCGAAATCAATGTAAAACGCGTTGAAGCGTATCATTAGTGGGCGGTGGGTGGCAGCGTGGGCGTGGCAACGACAAAATAACCGCACGCTGTCAATCAATATGCATGGAATATGCCCCACTCGAGGGTGTTCCAGCGGGGGTCCCGGCCATATATATTATCGAGGCATATCAACAACTTGCCGTCACGCTGGTTAACACTTCAATAAATCGATAAACGCATCAAACAGAAAACAGAAAACGGAAAACAGAAAAGCTGTTGCATAATTATAACCGTTTGTGGGCCAGGCCCAGACGGAGCTTTAATTAAATTGCCGGTGTATTAGTGCGAAAGCGATTGGCAGTTGCCAGTCGCAGGGAAAACGCTGCATTAATCATCACAAAAAACGCAATCAATCGGACGGAGTTCTACGGCTTGCTTACTTTCCCACTCGCAAAAATACACTTATCCGGGGGCTATTTTGAAATAACATAAAAAATGTGTGTTTGAAGGGCTTAAAATGAGAGAATTAAGTATGGATTACATTTGTTTTTTGCTGAATACAGGGGAGTTTTTTAGGTAATTGTAAACTTACTCGCCCATCATACTTCAATTAATATTTTTTATAACAACTTTGAGGGGATTATGGGAATTCAATTATATGTTTTATTTTTGTATTCATAATATATTAAAAAAACCAAAATTATCTCTTAGAAATACCTTTTAGATTTACAATTCTGATATACTCCCAACCTTTTTCGAGATTGCCCTAGGTTTTCCCGTATATTTTTTCCGATTTCCTCCTGTCAAATGTGTTCCACTTGGATATCAGAGCATCTGTCATTCGTTTGCGACCCCTTTATATATTCCCACGGAAATTTCATCTGCCGTTTCCAAGTGAATGGGCACATCAGTCAACGATAACGATGCCGATATACCGATTGCCGGTCCGTCAGGTGCGCAATGCAAAGAGCGAAAATTAAGTTTCCGCCTCTCCAGCACCACCGAATGCACCACCAGGGGCACCCACTACTCACATACTACCCGACACCACCCACCAATCACCCGAAATCCCACATCCCGGCCAACGGAATACGGCTGTAAACTGAAGTTGGCGCACGTGTCCAACAAACGCTTGCCTTGGCACTCCACTCTCCACGCCGCTCCACTTGCCACTTGCCACTCCACTCCACTCCACTCCACCAGGCTGCTCCGCAACTGCCACGTGTCGATGCACTTGTCAGCATATGTTCCACGTGATTCCCAACTGCCACTAGTGCCTTTTGCTCCTGGATTACTTCCGTTTTGCACTGCGGAAAATGTCACGAAAAAAACTTATAAGGTAGCTTTTAGAAAAAGAGAATTTCGAAAGAACTTACCAAACAACAAATGAAAGCAATAATTTTAATAAATTAATTTTTTATCGTTCCATCTGTTCTTCTTTTTATAAGGCTCCTTTTTTATTAAGCAAATTTATAATTTTTGTTTCTTTATTATCATTTTTTTCCATTGTAAATATATAGTTCGGAGTCGCACCACCCCTGAAGCCCCCAGAGAAAAGCGAGTGGGTGTCATTATGGGGATAGCCTGAGAATAAAAGCCAACTAATGGCGGCTTTTGTCATTACTTCGTGCTATTCAGGATCTGCCATCCTCCCAGCATCCTTGGCTTAATATGATTCTGCAACTTGTTGTTTGCTTTCCACTTTTTTTACTAATTTTTTTTAGCACTTTGTTTGCCGTTGCTGCTGGGTTTTTAATGCTGTTAAATGCAATGCAATTTTTATCTGGTCTAAAAGGATTTTGCAACCTTCCGCTCTTATTTCGCTCCCGCGCCGGATTACGTGTTTTTGCATTTTCAGCTGGACTTGCTGGATATCCTGTCCACGTCCTTCTGCATCCTGTCGTCCCGTTGTGTTATCTTGCGGTTTTTTGCATCAAGTTGAGAATTTTCTCATTAATTTCAACGTTTTTCTGCAGCTGCCGTAGCTGCTGATGTGTTTTGTGCTTGCGGACAGTTGTCGGTTGTCGGTCGTCCCTTTGGCTGAGGTTGAGTCCTGTCCCACTGATTGTGGTTCCCGCAGTGAGAGTCCTGAATGTCCTCATGGCTGATGCCCATTCACCATCAAGAGCAAATTAAAGCCAGCATTTCAGTATGTGTTGTGCGGGGTTGAAAACTAAAAGCAAAAGAATGCATTTACATTAGTTTTCATTAAAATTTCAGGTAAAAGTAATTTGGAATTTAGTCAAAATTTAATTTTTTCATAAGATATTTTATATAAAATTAGAATTTTATATTAGAAAATAAAGGCTTAGACCATGTGATATTTATAATATTTATAATTGCTTAAATATCAGATGGGTTAACTCACTCAACTGCAGTTCGCCCCCTGTAAACACTAAAGATTCTCTTCCTCCCAAAATACGATTCCCAGAAAAAAATGCCAGAGAAGTGTTCTAAATAATTCCCTGGATTCCAATCCGATCCCGTCATATCTGACACATCGCAATTGCCTCATTTGAAGTTCATTAACCTACCGCACTGTGCTCTTTAAGAGCCACGCCTCACTTCCGATGGCCAGTCAGAAGGAGAAATGATAATAACGTCCGGGAAAATTCACACAAATTAAAGCCAAGTCAGGAAAATTCAGAGCAGTGAAACGGAAAAGCCACAGAGAGAGAGGAAGACCGGCCAAAGTCAAGTAGACAGCCAAGACAAACACCAATTAAATGCACATAATGATAATGTTGTGCCGAAAAGTCATTTGGAGCAACTAAATTACAACTTCCACTCTACATTACATGGCACGGCAGCGGAACCTCCTCAACCTCCTCAACCCCAACCTCTGCGCCCGAGAACCTCGAACTTTGAACCACGAACGGAGCCCAAAAATCCACACAAAATTAAAAGTCTGCTGCAGTTTGCGAAAGGAGAAACAGATGGCTACTGCAGCGGAATGAAAACAAACACCCGAATTTGTGTCTAAAGTGTTTTCCGCCACGAAAAAAGGAAAAACACACACTCGCAGCCGGGGAAAAAGACAATTCGTAGAGAGCTAAAGTTGGTTTACCGCTCGGCTGAGCGGAGAAGTTCAATGCTCAAGTTCATGAACTTGGGGCAACTCGAAAGGGTTTTCCTTCTGGTCCGCTGACGGAGCAGTTTATAATTAGAAACCCAACCGAGTCGTCCCATCTCCATCTCCACCTCGGGAGTATCTCAATCTGAAGGGAAAGTCAAGTGGATTTTGGCGGCAAGAGTGCGGGAATTCACTGCACTGCCCCGGAGCAAATCCACGGATGAAGTCGGACTGAAGTCCTCTGCCATTGGTTACGTAACGTGGGATTTTCTATTTACCCAACGAAGACGACGACGACGACGGCGATGATGGCGACAAGTGCATACGGCTCCTTGGAAATTGACAGAAAACAAAAGCAAACAATTTGTTGGCGAGCAGGTCGCTTATGTAAATAAAAGGCAAGAATGTAACAGAAATTCTTTAAATAGGTTAACGAATGGGGAATTCTCTTATGGGAAATACATTAAATTTACTTATTTTGTTTATATAAGTTTCATATTATAATACTGTTCTAAAATATTATGCTGAATTCGAGCTTAAAAGGTAAAGATATATAGTTTGAACTAAAGTTTTTTTCTATATGTATTTATGTTTAATAAATAAATATCTTAAAAAATTATGGGAGATGTAAAGTGTGCAAATAACTATAATAATAATCTCTTCCAGTACTAGAAATCTTAACATTTCCCTTTTATGAAAATTGTTCCTCTGTCGGCTTAAAAAACCATTCACAAATATACAAAAAATTCCCTTTAAAAAAACATTAAACAGTCGCAATATCATCTGAATTTCATCTGTCAGCCAAGACGATCCACTCTAGAGTATTTAAATTTTTAAACAAATAAAAAACGAAGCGGAACGCGCTCGCCATTGTAAATAGATGTGGGCGAGAGAGCGGCCTTTGTTGTTATCGTTGTTGTTTTCAGCGGCTTAAGCAATGTTAAATATTTAACAAAAATAAAGCCGAGCCAACACAAAAGCGGAGAATCCCGATTTTACCATACCTATAGCCGCTCGTATTCGTTCGCTAAAGATATTGCCGGAATGGGAACCTGGAACAAAAGCGGAGTTTCGTGCTCGTGGTTAATCTTTTAAGTGTGCCGTATACACCGCGACTTCCCCCGATCTCCCCACTTCCTACTATATGTATATATATCGCTCGAGAAGCGTGTTTATATTTCGATTTAAAATTCCGTGCACGCGCCGGGCATTATAAACATTTTCCTATATGATTCCCACACACACGAGTGCTGCTGGGCCAAAGCTCCGATATATTGTCTGGCGGAACTTCAGCGGCTGTGCTTGTTGTCGGCGATTTTGCAACGTTTGCCATTGTCATTTGTTTGCGTTTTAATATGCAAATAAATATAATAGGACACACGATGCCTTTTAAATAAATACAGGCCAAAACATTTATGACAACTCCTCGGCGTGGCTCGCGGACGCCGATTTTATTGGCCGTCCGATAAGCGGAGCGAGTTGCCGCTGCAGTTGCCGCTGCAATTGCACTGCGTCGGCAAATATAAATTGCAGGAAATGGAAAATAAAATGTTTATTTGCCATAAATCGGTCGAGCCGCTTGTTGGTTAACCAGTATTAAAATCGCGATCGTTCAGGTGGTGGTCGCTTGGACTGGCCAAGGAAATTGTACAAAATGTTCAAGCGAAATGGCCAAGCAATTGGGGGTCCGCCAGCAAGGCAATCTTTGGCATTTGGTAGCCGGTTTATGACAGTTTCTACGATTGCAGTTACTGGTTTAATTAGTTCTCTAAACGATTCGGATTATGATCGAAGATATACTTAACGGAGTGAATTTCAAACATTGCTGGAAGTGTGTGGGTTTAGTATCCATGCTTTTACCTTTCTGGACTTAGGGGAAATTTTTTAAAACTACAAAAGACAGATTAAGGAACAATTTGATAAAAATATAAGACAGTAAAAAGAGTTAGAATTTGTTTTAATACAAATATGCGCAATCTATATTCCTTCTCTTGAGCTTTTTAAAACCCCAAATGTTTACTTACTTTATAAGACTGCATTGAAAATCTATTTATAAGTCCCCTATTTAAATGTAATATTCTAGTCCAACATAAATAATTAATCTTCAAAGAGCACTTGTTTTGCATGTTATGCAACCGAAAGTCCTGGCAGAATGCGCCACTCTGCAGGAGAGTAAATTTATAGCCCGTAGTTGGCGAATGTGCTTGCTCATCGAGTTGTCAGGCAGGAGAGGACTTGGACTTGGGCACTGGGATCGGAGGAGCGCATTCGTAACACTCGGCACATTATGCTCAGACAATCTAATGCCTTGCCTAATATTTATATCCGCTCTCGACTTAAGCTATTACCAAGACAAACACCATGGACATAAATCCTTCGAGCGGGCATCTGCATAATGCATTTATCTCGAAAACCCCAACTAACAGGCAGACATGGTCGGCATTCATTTATCACATTTATCGCTTGCTAGCGAATGCAAAAATTCTATTACTGTCCACAAGAAGCACAGGACTTGGACTCCGGCATCCAGAGGAAGGAGAGATGCAGAGTCCGGAATCCTGGGAAGCAGACCATTAAAAATTATGGAATAAAATCTTGCACATCATGTGAGACCGGCGACATATGCGATAAATTTGCCACAAAGGAAAAAATAAACCCAGGAGCAGGGAGCCAGAGAAATGCATTGCTGGGATCTTGAGATTTCCGCAGATTTTCTTTCACTGCATCCAACGGTCGCCATTTATCACTGTCCAAGTTATGCCTGTTCGCATTGCATTTAAGCCGTGTCCATAAGGATCAATGAGGATAATTCGAATCTATGGCGAGGGCTTTGGCCAAATGTAATTATCGTTTGTGCCGCAATGGGGCACGTTTCGTATTGAAAGAGGTGGCCTTGGTGTTCGAGGTGGTTCTTGGTGGTTTTTTGGTTGATTTTTGGGTGGCTTTTAGGTGATTTCGGGCGGGGCGGTTGCTCGGATTTGTCATGGCTTTCAGCTGCACATTGTGATAAGCACATGTTATGGTTTTTCACACTCCCAATGCGATTGTGTGGGGTTACATTTTCCGTGCTTGGATTTTTCCCTTTTATCGATCGATTCCTTGTTTGCGGTTGTTACATGTTTTCCTATCTGGATTATGATTAATTGATTGCCAAGTGTTGGGGCCCCGTCACCACAATTATTGAAGGGGGGACTTACCGATGGGCGGCAATGGCTTATTCCCACCGTCACGCCCCTGCAATTCAATCGACTTTGGGTCAATGCACCGAGTGAGGCGAGTGCGGCAAGAGTTTTCCCGCTTTTCCACGGAAAAGCATTAAACTGTGTTGTTCCCATTTCAGCAGACGCTGATGTCAAACAGCTGGAGTTCTACTTGGACTCTCCTGCCGCATCGCATAAACAGCCAGCAAATGTGCAGCACACTAAATTGACAGCTCGAATTAAGCATAAGCAACGTTTAATTGGCACTTGGCGGCCAAAACAAAAGCTAAGGAGTGGGTCTTGGAGAATACAGGATACTCTTTTATTTTAAATTTACTTTTTTAATAAATACTATCAAACCCAGCTAAAATCTTAAATACAACTCAAGTTTATATATTTTTTTAATTTAAAATTACTTCAAGATCTAGAGCAAAGTTACCTGTAATGAAAAACCCCACCCGATAACCGTGTTGCCACCGCAATTATCAGAGTATAATGAGCAGTTTGTTGGTTAAACATGCCACATCGAACGTGCCAAGTGCGGAGGAGTCTTGGCAGTGGCACATGTGTGCACGGCGGCAATCATTTAAATAGTTATTGC